>CAUYTI010144241.1:0-19127 GCA_963575145.1 Galago senegalensis | reverse complement strand
TCCACCTCCCAAGTAGCTGGGACCACAGGCGCCCGCCACAACGCTTGGCTATTTTTTGGTTGCAGCCGTCATTGTTGTTTGGCGGGTCCGGGCTGGGGATTCGAACCCGCCACCTTAGGTGTACGTGGCTGGCGCCTTAGCTGGTTGAGCTATAGGCGCCGAGCCTTTGAAGAGAGATTTTAAGTAATTTTCAGAAACTCTTTAATAGGATTATATGGGTCCAATCAGTGTTTTTAAGGTTAATTACCTCCTAAACTTTGGTAAAGAATAATTATAGTTCCTTGGATTACTGATAGAAAAAAGACTCAGAGTAAATTTAATTCAACTATATATTTATGAAATTATATATTATAGCTGCAAATCCTCTCTCTCTACTTCAAACCCTGCATACACTTAATAGTGACAAAAGTTAGCTAGCTGAGATTTTAAAAAATATATCTTTTCATCTCTATAGGTTAAATAATTGTTTTCTTGAAAACAGCATACTAAGTATTTATATAGCAATTGAGGTATACATCACCTGTAGTTTTTACTAAGCATTAAAGGAGAAATATAGTTTTAGTTCAATGCACAATAAAAAAAAATTCTTGAGAGATCTTTACCAAAGGCATTGTATTTCTTTATTTTTATTCGTCCTGGCAATGAAGAATAAAATGTGCTGTAGGCAGCACAAAGTAGGATGAATGACAGACTTATAGAATATAGCTGAGATAAGAATGACATAATTGCAATTCATTAGATAATGTTTTCCTGAATTGCCATTACCTCTCAGAATTGTACGCACCATTTCTAAAATTATCTTACAGTTTTCTCTACCATTGGGCTTAGAGAAATATCTGGTTGAGAGTTGCACAGATAATAAGCAAAGATGTCTTAGTTTTATTTGAAATTTTACTATGTAAAATCAGTAATACAAAACATTATTTCTCTGTTTTTCTACCATTTGATACAGAAAGTAAAGAGCAATTGGAATTGTTTTAATTATACCAATTTTCTCTCAAGGTATACAGCAAATATTGAGGTTTGGAGTTATGACACTTGGAATAGGATTCTTGATGTTTAGTACTGGGAATGCTGAGATGGTAACTTCCCTGAGGTACAGTTTTCCTTTAATAATGTGCTTGAGATCTTGGCCACTTGCTGTGTTATGTACTGACAGAAGAACTACAGATGAATAGCCTATGCGATGGGGATAAAAGTTTGCTAAGTCAACCCAAGAAAACTGGATAAGCCGCACATCAAAAACAGAAGATGTTTAGACATTGAAACTTTACTATCCACAATTTGGCTTTATATGTGTATAATCCTCTCAAGTGTAGCTCTCTGATTTAGTGAATGTAACCTAATTACAAAAATCCCTTATATTTCTGTGACATTTAGATATTTCTAAAATTAGCCCTCATGAGTTTGAAGTAGACCTTCCACGGCAGTTCCTGTGGCTCAGTGGGTAGAGGGCCGGACCCATTTACTGGGTGGCGGGTTAGAACCAGGCCCTGGCCAAACTGCAACAAAAAATAGCCCAGCACTGTGATGGGCACCTGTAGTCCCAGCTACTCGGGAGGCTGAGGCAAGACAATTGCATAAGCCCAGGAGTTGGAGGTTGCTGTGAGCTGTGACACCAAAGCACTCTATCAAGGGCGATAAAATGAGACTCTAAAAAAAAAAGTAGACCTTCCATTTGATCCAGCAATCCCACTACTGGGTATTAACCCAAAAGAAAAGAAGTCATTTTATCAAGAAGATATCTGCACTCAAATATTAATTCCATTCTACTCTTAGAAAGATTCACCTGTCCCCCTAGTTAACATTCAATTAAAAAATAAATAAAAAAAATGGGAAAAAAATATTAATTCCAGTATAATTCACAATTGCAAAGTCTGGAATCAACCCAAGTGCCCATCAGTTCATGAGTAGATTAATAAAATGAAGTATATGTATACATGCACCATGGAGTACTTCCCAGCTATAAAAAACTGATGAATTAATGCCTTTTGCAATAATTTGGATGGAACTAGAGACCATTATCCTACGTGAAGTATCTGAAGAGTAGAAAAACAAACACCACATGTACTCATTATTAAATTGGAACTAACCCATCTGCGCACATGTGCACAGAAAACTATGAAAATCAATCAAGAGGGAGGAGAGAGGAGAGGATGGCTAACACCTTCTCTAATGGGAACAATGACACTATTTGAATGATGGGCTCCCTTACACCACACTCTAGCATTCCAAAAGTAATCTAGGTAGTCAAAAACACTTATATAACCTCCATATTTTGAAATAAAAAATAAAAGAATTAAATAATCTTAAAAATATTTTATCTTCTTACTTATTTTTGTTTGTACTCAATGACTCCCTTGAATGAATTGTTAAATTCTCCAGTTATAATTTTGAATTTTTTCATACTTCCTTTAGTTTTATTATTGTCTCTCTTAGCTATGTGTACTTTAAGGATTTTTAGATCTTACAAATCACTCGCTGCTTGATTTTATTTTGAAAATAATCTTCTTTATCCTCTGTAATATTCTTCTTCTTAAGTTTGCTGATGTTATCATAGCCAAGCCAGCATTTTATTCATTCGTGTTTACGTGAAATGTATTTTCTTGTTCTTTTGCTTTCTATTTTTATACTCTATTCTATTATTTTACCTGTCTTTAATTCAATTTTTTTTTTACAAATAATATATTAGCATAGTTAGGTCTTACTTTCTTAATCCACTCTATCAATGTGATCTTTTGGAGTGTTTAATTCACTAAGTATAATGTAATTAATTACATCCCTGGTTTAAGTCTCTTGCTGTGTTTTCCATTAGCCTCATAATTTTATTTAATCCACCCATTCAATTTCTTTTGCTATCATTGTCATACATTTCACTTAATCATTTATTATAAGCCTAAAAACATATTTTTATTATTTTTTATTTCAGTCAATTGATTTTCTTTACGGTATCTAGGAAAATAGAGCAAAGCGGCCATTGTATTTAACTGTATATTTAGGGTTTTATCATTCCTCCCCTTAGATATGAATGTCCATCTGGTATTATTTTGCCTATAGATTTTACCTCCAGTATTAGGAGTTGAATAATTTCTAGTAATTTTCAGTTAGAAATTTTTTTCTCAACTTTATGTTACTCAGGAGTTTCCAGACTCTCTGCTTAGACTGTTCAGCTTTCTGATTAGTTATTTCGACGAGTTTAATCACACCCTGGCCTTTCTTAGTTGAATTCTGCCGAAGGGTTTGGGGGAAGTTTCTATGCACATAATATTGAAGCTTTTCCGCTAAGGCTTCTTACTTTCTGGAGGTTCCTTTTTATTTTATAATTTTTCTGGTATCCTTAAATTCTGACCTCTACCTTTTTAGATGACTGACACTGTTGCTTTCTGCAGATCATTGTGTGTGCTCTTGGAGGGAATTGTCTTTTTTTGGTGGCTATCTCTTCCAGTTATTTTTTCCCTGTTTTTGGTTTCTTTCTGGGTATTAAAGTACATATAGTTTTTTTTTTTTATTTTTTGTAGATTCCGTATTTGAAAACTATCCTACATATTCAAATTTGATTGGGGCCTCTGAATCAGTTTTTGGTGCTTCAGCTCTGGGGCCAATTGAATGAGACTTGAATCCCAATTGTGGGTTTGTAGGGCTGTCTCAGGTAGTTGCTTAGCATTTCTGAATCTCATTTTCTTTTTATAAAATAAAAATAATGGACTTTACCAGGATAAGTTATTTTAAAGACTCAATATATGTGAGCTATGTATGCATCCATGTCCACACATATCTGCACACAAAAACACATATATTTATTTATTTCCCCTAAGAGCGATGATTCAGTATCTTTAATTCTGTATTTGGTGTTTGCAACATTTTTATAGAACATTAATGTAGAAATATTGAGAATTTATTGTATGCTTAGAATTTGTAATGGTTATTGAGAGGATGTTAGCATCATATAAACTATGCTGTTATTAACAAAAGAAGAAATCCTTTGTTGTTTCTTATTTCTTCATAGTGTCCCATTTTATTTCTTATATGTTTTTGTCCATTATATAATCGCCCCATTCCATCTATCTGTAAGTAATACTTGAAAATATTAGGCCTTTTGTTTTCATTCAGAGGTAGAGGAAGTAAGATAATAAGAGGTGACCTACAGCCTGTGCCACACAGGCAGTGGTAGGAATAATACAAAAGAAGTAAAGCATGCAGTACTTATCTTTATCGAAGAACTCAAATCTAACTGAGAAGCATACACTAATACACGGAGGTCAGTTAGGACATTTAAAGTATAACCTAATGGTATGGGTTTTAAGAGACCAGGAAACATGGCTCAGCGCCTGTGGCTCAAGTGGCTAAGGCGCCAGCCACATACACTTAAGGTGGCAGGTTCGAATCCAGCCCAGGCCCACCTAACAACAATGACGGCTGCAACCAAAAAATAACTGGGCATTGTGGCGGATGCCTGTGGTCCCGAGGCAGGAGACTCGCTTGAGCCCAGGAGTTGGAGGTTGCTGTGAGCTGTGATGCCATTGCACTCTACCCAGGGGGACAGCTTGAGGCTCTGTCTCAAAAAAAAAAAAAAGAGACCAGGAAACAAAATGAGAAAAGGGACAGTATAACTCTAGGGAGAAAGTGGATATAGACTTTGAATATTTACTGAACACATAGGAGAATGAGTATGTTAGTAATTATACAGATCAAAGGATAATCACTGCTTAAGTAACAGTGTTTAGCACTCTTGAGTTTTACAACTGACACCCTAAGATCAACTTCATGCTGCTTAAATCTTTGAAAAATCAGGGAAATGCCTATATTGATACATCAGCTTTATTAAATAATTTCTATATTTTAAAAACTAAGCAAAACCTTAATGGTTCATCTTATCTTTTTATTTTAGCCTGATACATAATTATAATTTTCATTTCAGAATAAGACTAGTTAAGGATTTTAACCATGGGCAATGTCTTAAAAGGTTAATATTAGGAATAGGGACAGGATTGCTTTTATACAGGGAGTAACTGTTTTTATTTCCTTGGTTATAAGCACGTGTGAACACTTTGAGGGTTCATAATTCACGTATAGAAAGCACATTTTAGAGTTTGTGCTTTATTCTTTCTCAAAATGAATAAAGGTTAAGTATTTCAGGGGATGTTCATGCTTACAATAGTAAGTAGTATCCAAGTACAAACATTTTCCTTTCCTCCAAACAATATTCTATCTCGCAAAGCTTGCCAACGTTACATCTCTACAAACAAGACTAAACTCTCCCTGTGTGGGAAGATACAAACAAAAACAGTATCTTTAAAAACAGAACATTTTAATTATTAGTATGTGTCTGTGAAAGTGTTGGCATACGTTGCATTCAACACAAAAGCGTCTGGACAATGAATGTATGTACTAAAGGCTGAATTATAACGAAGGCTATTTCTTTTGTCTTTTGTCATTCTTTCAGATAGGGAAGAAAACAATCGTCTTCCACTGAATGAAGAGTAACTTGCAGAGGCAGCAAAATGACATGCTATTTATACTGCTTTTATTTTTGAAAACATTCCCACTTGCTTAGAGAGCTCTCTTGTGTAGTTATTTATGGTGTTTGTGCTGATGACATTATTTTTTTAAAGCTAACTGATGATTATTGCATTAATGGAAGTATGAAGAATGGGTTTTGAAACAGTTTATTGGGAATAGCCAATTACCTGGGCTTTGATTTTTTGTTTTGTTTTTGGCCAGGGCCGGGTTTGAACCACCACCTCCAGTATATGGGGCCAGTGCCCTACTCCTTGAGCCACAGATGCTGCCCTTACCTGGGATTTGAAACAATTTATCGGGAACAATTTCTGTAGAAAGCACAAAGAACAAAAATTTAGATGACTGACATTTAGAGGCTCAGATATGCTTTAGATAGCGTTGCTAGAGGGCAGACTTTTTCCCCTACAACTTTGTACCAAATGGCAAAGAGTTCTACAGCTGCTCAACCCAAATCCAGAGCGTGTTTCTCATGGCACTCTCGACTGAACGTTCTGAACTCATAAAGGGAAAACTGTTAGAGAGGAGGAAAATGAAGAACAATAGACTGATAAATTGTTAGAGGCTGAATGGATACGATTATTACTTTTCTAATCCGTAGGTATCTCTGTTGCTACTACTCTGAACTCTGCACTACACCTTGCCACCTATTCTTAATGTCGTATTCTAATTTATTTTCACTTGATATTCTAGTTCTGAAAATATTTATAAATATGTATTTGTAAAGATGTATACAAATTATGTATTTTTTATTAAAATTTGTTGGTTTGTTGGGCAATGCATAAGTATGTACAGCCCTCAAGAATGTGATTTCCTTATGCACAGTGTTTTTACTTTTTAATTTCTTTTTGTATTCCAAGCATCTAAATTGACTCTGATGAATAAAAAGTGTTGAATAGGTGTCTAGATAGATGTGTGTATTAGTTGGTGTTCTCTAGAGAAACAGACCAGTAGGATGTGTATACATATATACATATACAGAAAGAGAGATGAGAGATTTATTATAAGAAACTGCCTCCCAAATTGTGACAGCAGGGACGTCCTATAATCTGTATTCTTCACCTGAAGACTCAGGAATGTCAGAGATCTAATTCAGTCTGATCCAAAGGCCAGAGAAGCAGGTGAGCTAATGATGTAAATTGTAAGCCAGGCGAAGGGCAGGAGGAGATGACATAAAATGTCCCAGCTGAGAAAGGCAGATTAAAAGGAGTAACTTCTTCCTTCCTTTACTTTTTGTTCTATGCAGGCTCTCAGTGAATTGGGTGATACCCACCCCTGTTGGGAAAAGTAGTCTATTTTACTTGGTCTAATAATTCAAATACTAGTCTCACCTGGAAATCCTCTCACAGACCAATCTGGACATGCCATGGCAATTCAAGTTGACTGTAAAATTAACCATTATGATCTGTAGATGGTCATCAGGCTATCATTTTTATATTTGTATGCATTTAAAATGTAGATAGATTGGATCCTATATAAATGAGGCATATTTTTTTAATGGGGTATCAGTTTCAAAAATTAGAAAGCAAATAATAATTTTAGGAAGCAACTTAACTAGCTTTCATAAACTTTAACATATTAATATTTTCTCCTAGGGATAAAAATATCTTCACCCTATGTCTTGATACATATTGAAGTACTTGCATTCGTAAGCCTTAATTGTTTTTCAAGAGAGAGATAATATTAAATGCATTATTCACTTGGATTTTAAATTTGTAATTTAAAACACACTCCGTTTTCTCTTATAATGGCTGATCTTAGTAAGTAAACGCTACATGTGGACACATACACACAAATGTACACACTCACATATACACATGGAGGAACACTTGTCTTCTTTTCCACACAACTGAATATTTTATTGAACCTTTTTGGAAAAAAAGAAGATGAAATAAGTAGAAGTAACACTAATGAAAAGTGTACCTCCCAGCATTAATACAAAGAGTTAGACATTTTAGTTTAATATCTTTCCATGTTTCATCTTTCTATACAAGGAAATAAGCTAGAACATTCTAGTTATCTATAATAGAAAATTAAACTAAATTCCTAAATATAGGCCAAACAATGATGTAATAATTATTACGAATGTCACAAGAATAAAAAAGTAAATAACCAAATATTAAGCAAATAAAAAAGAATGTGATCTCCAGGTATGTGATTATATAATGGTAGATAATAGAAAATTCAAATTGATAAAATATGGACTTAAAAATTATTTCTAAGTACTATTTGACCACTACAACTTGATAGTAAATATTATAACATGCTAGTGGAGTCAGTTATCTTAGATTATTTATATACACATACACATACATTTATATACATATGAATCATACATAATGAATTCATTCTCTTCTCTTGAAGGATTGTGTCCAAATATTTATGCCAATTATCATGGGGCTTCTTGTGATATGAATAAGACAATACAAAGACATCTGAATTGTTTTTGCTCTCATATAATTGGCACACTGATAATAACTTAGTATTTAACATAAAGTACTTAGTACAAAAGTAGTGTTTATCAATGTACAGTCAGTATTTCACTTGATCCCATTTCATGAAATAGATACAATTATTATTATTGTTTTGCAGAGGAAAAAAACCAATGCTTAGAGAATTCATTCAAATAGCCTCCTCAAATTCCACCACTAGAAAACATGAGGTTATCAGAATCTCCACATGTGGATATGCATATTGTGTGTCCTATGCCAAAGACAGGACATGATTTTACAGCTGTAAAGCAGAACTCTGTAAGACACTATAATTGGATAACTCTGGGCATAAAGGTAATTAATACATTTCACTAGCTGGTAAGAGTTCAGATTTCTGATAAAAACCATATCTTAGAATCAAATATGTAGTTTTTAAAGCTCTGAATTTTAACTCACCCAAAAGCTGCAGAAATAAAAAAGGAAAATTGACATAAAGATTGTGGGAAATATCATTAAAAATGAACCTCCTTTGTTTAGAAATCCTTGGGTCTCAATTTAGAAGTTGCTCTGTGATTCTGTCCCTCCTGAATCCATACTGTCTGGGAGAGTACCTGTTCGTGCTTTCATTAGAGGCCGCATTTTTCTGCTGTAAATGGCATCAACCTACATGGCATTCCCTGCACATAGGTGTCACTTCCAATTGACTCAGGTTCAGTGAAGACAGTGATCCATTCAGGATTTATGCTCAGAGCCAAGAGAAGTTTCTGAAGCATCAAACATGATGACATGTCGAAGGCCATATGGAAGTACTTCTAGAGTAATTCTTTAGTGAACAACTAGAATGAAAAATTACCTCCAAAGTAATAAAATGAACTTCGTATTTTAGTACCTTCCTTTTCTTTTTTAGTCTTATTTTGTGAATAGTATTTTTAAGTGAATTTAATTAAATTGGGGGGGTTAAAGTATTTTAATGTGAATTTAATTGTGGAGAGCTGGCTGTGAGATGGCAGGAAGCCCACAGCCTGGGTAACATTCAGGGAATGAACCCCCAGCTGCTTCTCCTCTTTTCCCCAAACAACCATATTCCTTTTTTCATGCTCTCCCTACCAGAAGTCAGGTAGCAGCTCTTTCTTTGTCTAGTTAATTTTTAAGAACTATGCAGACATCTTTGTGATCTTTCCCTTCTTACGTCTTATCATATGTTAACAAAGGTGAGTAGAAACCGTTAACAGGATGTCTTTATTAAGGTCATTTACATTTTCCAATCATACCATAGTAAGACCAAAGATATGTCTTTTGATCATGCTACTTCCCCATATTGTCTGTGCTACTTCCTATAGATAACCCTATATAGATACTATAAAATAAAGCTGATTTTGTGCTTTGGTGCTGGTTGTAGCCATCAGCTCAGTCAGACCTTCTGATCCCATCTTTTGTCTCTGTGTCTTCTCTGTGCTGTATTTTTCACATTCCCCGCCTCCCTTCCTTGTGCTGGTTCATGATATTTAATTAATTTTTGAGGGGCAAAGTTAACTATTTTCTTTCTTTCTTTTCTTTCTTTCTTTTTTTTTTTTTTTGAGACAGCATCTTGAACTGTCGCCCAGGGTAGAGTGCTGTGGCATCACAGCTCACAGCAACTGCAAACTCTTGGGCTTAAGAGATTCTCTTGCCTCAGCCTCCCAAGTAGCTGGGGCTACAGGCATCTGCCACAATGCCTGGCTATTTTTTTTGGTGTTGTTGCAGTTGTCAGTGTTGTTTTAGCTGGCCTGGGCCGGTTTGAACCCACCAGCCTCAGTGCATGTGGCTGGTGCCCTACCCACTGAGCTATGGGCACCGCCTAAAGTTATCTATTTTTAATGTAGGACACTGTTGGTCTTTTGGGACATATCACTGAATTTATCTCTCTGTTTATATAATAAATCTGTTTCTGAAATGTGTTCTAGGTTTAGTGAAAGCAACTAAAATAAGATAATGTACTGGTGGAGATGTAAAGAGGGGGAGGATACAGTGAAAAAAAGATAAGTATTTGTGTTTCACAAAATACTAAAATTAAATTAAAGATGTGAAACATGTTTAAGCCTTCACTGAAGTAGAGAATAGGAGAGGAGACAGTAGCAGAGAAGAGAAAAAGTGCTGACAACTCCAAGATGAAAATAGAGTTATAGTAGCAATGTTAGGTCCTTCTGGAGGACAATGTTCCCTGGTTCTTTGCTCCCAGTGTCAAGATTGAGCACTGGTGCCCAGACAATGATAGAGTGATCACAAATAAAAGTTATCACCAGCAACATCTTATTGTAGAATGAAGGCACACAAACTGCAGGGAAAATACATCTCTAAAAGTGAGACTGTTCCTCTGTTGGAACAGATAGTGAGGAGCCACTAGTGACCTTACACTGAGGTGGGACCATTGGGCCCATGCAATTAACCTCGTGCATTTCCACCCCTATGGGTTCTTGGACAAAGTTGCAGAGAAGACACGTTTTGTAGCAAGAAGTTTTGTTTTATAACCCCCAACTGTCAGTTACTTCAAAGATGGTGGCAATAGCCAGTCCTGCCAGGAAAGGCAGGACAAACAAGGTAGCTTAGTCTATAAAAGATGGCGTGTGTGTTGGGTGGTGCCTGTGGCTCAAAGGAGTAGGGCGGGAGGTGCCGGAGGTGGTGGGTTCAAACCCAGCCCTGGCCAAAAACTGCAAAAAAAAAAAAAAAAAAAAAAAAGATGGTGTGTGTTCAGCTGTTGGGGTCACTTCTCCACTCACAGAGAAAATTATTGTGTGTTTGTGTGTGTGTATTAATCGTGTTTCATTTATTATGATTGGCCATCTTATTTCAACAATCATGCATGAATTTTTGTTTATGGTAGTATTGTTCCAGGAGAAGGTGAAAAGAGATTATTGTATAATATTTTTAGTAGTTTAAATAGAGAAAAAAATTATGTGACATCCCAAGACAAACAGGGACTGTGCTTTAGCTTTTGTGTCCACATGGACCATACAAGCATTGTGTGCAGCTGGACTTTCTTCTTTGTTCTTATCAGCTCCTGCAGTTTATTAGCTGTAAAGATACCAGTGAAATAGTGAAAATTCTTTGGACTTCATTCTAAAAATATTTGGATTATATATCAGTTGAAGACAGAATTTGATAATGATACAATAAGGAATAAATGTTTTAGTGAACAAAATGATTTAGGATTATTAAGTGAAACGCCATTAAAATTTATAGTGAGGATGACAAAGTTTTAAGTGTGATATCTGCTTATCGGGGACTAGCAACACTTTAAATAATTTAATAATGTTTTCCCCAAACACTTTTATGGCAATAGACTTCTTTCTATTAGAATTATTCAAGAAAAGCATAGAAATAAATTAACTATCAAACAATCCCGAGGTTACTTGTTTTTATTATGACACAATACACATAGTGGTGATCTTGACAAAAATGTCATCTATCACATTCAGTTAATGCCCTTGACATGCATCGTATGGGTTTGAAGCTAATTTGTAAGTATACTTTGGTTTTATAATGTGAAAAAGTTGTAAGCTTGCAGAAATTTTCATTAGGTACAAAAATTAACCTAAGAGAGATGCTTAGCCCATGGTATTAAGAATAAAATGATAGTACCAAAACATGGAAAGGTTTTAATCAGGAATAAATCTTAAATTTGTTTGATTGCAAAATTGTAATTCAGGTAATAATTTCTTTTGTGTGTCCCGGGGCAGAAATGAACAAGATATTTAAAAATATTTAAGCAGAACTATTACATCAATTTAATTATCACTATCCCAGTACTTTCAAAATAGCAAGTTAATATGAGTAGAGTATTTAAAAAAATTAGTTTTTCAATAACCATATTTTTCCTCAATATATTTTTTAGGTATTGGTAGTATATATATGTTTTAAGCAGTTTTATTGTTTTCTAATTTATATGCAATAAAATTCACTCTTTTTTAGAAGTATAGTTCAATGAATTTTGATAAATGTATACTCATTGGTAGCTACTGATTAACTAAGGTATAGAAACTTTTATCATTCAAAGAGGTTCCCTTTTACCTCTTTCTAGTTAATTCTATCCCTAACTAAACATATTCTTCCTAAAATATATCATGCCTTGACTTAAATATTCTAGTAAGACAAAGCTTAGTTAATATCAAATTAAAGCTGTCTTTAGCATCATAATTCACACAAAACCAAGAAAAGCTCAGTGATGAGGTTTCAAGATAGGTGACTAGTGACATATGACATAAGTTCTCCCTAGAAAGAAGAGCCAGCATTACAAATATAAAATTATGCCTCAAGTAGAATATCAAGGTTAGAGCACAATAAACAAACAGAGAACTCATGGGGAAAACTTAAGCCCCAGAAAAAAATACGAAGTGGGCAGACAATTTGGCTGAGATTGGCTGGGATCTTGGAGGGACTTGGTATTCTAGAAAAAGGGTAAGGGAATGTTTTGCAGACCTTATCCCTCCTGCAGATTGCTACACTGTGAATGTGGGCGAGCTGCTCTGTCCTCACAAACCCTGACACTAGCATGTACAGTGATTTAAAGACCCTCTTGAAGGCATTGTACTAGAATGTGAACTCACACCAGGTCAGCTACTCTTCCTGCAGCCTAGCATGGCTGTAGCAACATGCCAAATGGGAAGAGATCAGTGTAATAATGCTGGAACTAAGAAGAAAGAGAGAGTTGCATACACATAAGTACACATACATAAATCTCCAATTTGTAATACAATATAAGCTCGAAATTTAAATCCTCATATTTAAAAAACTTCTTCAGTATGTGTCAGGTAGAAGAGAAATACAATGAGTTTCAAAGACGAAAAAAATTCACAGCCTCAAAATGTAAAAGACACAACATAATATGATTACCACAATTAAATCATGATATAGTTAATTACAAAGAAAGCCATGGTCAGATATTTTCTGTTTTATAATCATAATTTAATTTTAGAATGCAAGCAAAATGTGAAAAAATAAGGGATTATGATGTACAATGCTCATAATACAAGATTTCATTAAATAGTGAATTTCATTACCTCTTTGGTTAAATAATTACAGCATTAAGTTTAAATATTAAATGGCATTTTACTATTATGCTAGATGGGCTTGAGTCTGTTTCTCTGGGATATCATAGAAAAGATGAGGGAAGAGAATGTTTTCTGATAGAAAATGCATTGCATGACCTAAAATTATTTAGCAAGTTTTACTCAGGGACCGGAGATTTGAAATTACTCATTTAAGTAGACATTGACGATACCCAGAGGACTGTGGAACTCTCACATGAATAAAATAATGTAATGTTCATTGAGAGACCTCTTCCTTCCTAACACTGATGTTAGGGTGCATCATCTTTGTATCTTATGACACAACAACACTATAGACATTTTTCCATGGGTCTGTAGTGCTTGAGAGGGTCTTGTAAGTGAAGCACTGGTTGTTCTTTGTTCCAGATGATTGGAAATGAGATGAAGAATAAAGAAGGTCTAACTTTGCAGAAGGTGTGTTTCCAGGAATGTCTTATATGATATGGCAACTGAACCTATAGGAGAAAGAGGAATATGCACTTAGGGTAGGGAGTTTGAGATGGTGGGAGTCAGCTTTAAAGGAAAACTAAATACTACAACGAGAAAGGGAGGAGTAGTGGTCTTAATCTCAGGATGAAAGGAGCGAGGGAGAAAATTGGGAGATAATACTAAAGAAGATATTTCTATCATTAGGCATATGGTAGAAGTGGTCAGCTCTGGGTCAAGGGCTCCCTGGAGAAGGAAAATTAACCTTCTCCCTGGGTCTGAAGGTATGTTTGCCTTGAAGATAGAAACCAGGATATTCTGGAGTGAATTCAAAGGCTGGTAGAAGTGGGGCCACTCAGCAGCCAGGAGGGAATCCTGAACTTCCTGAGAGTTTATGTTCTGTTGATTTCATCACCTTAGTTGTTACAAATCTTCAGTTTGGTTGCTACTTCTATATAACAAAACAAAAATAACAAGACTAATACTAAATCAAAGTAACCGTGTAAATGAAACAAAGTTCAAAGGAAAAAGACAAACTCAGAAGATATTTTCAAGGTACATAAAAGACTCTAATGTTCTTAATCTTTAAGAAGTAAAACACAGAGAAGAAGAAAATACAGATAAAACACATGAAAAGGGCAGTCTGTGCATATCCATACAAAACTGGGAGAGATGGCTAATAACTATGTAAAATTATTCAGACCCTAAGTTATAATTAAAAAGCCATAAATTAATAATGAAGAGTTTTGATTTTCCCCTATCATGTAGACAAAGCTTGGAATTTGGAAAGATTTAAAAAAGCAAACCCATTTTAAAAGGAGTGTGAATTTATGTAAACTTTTGCTAAGCCATTTATAAATGTTTACTAAAGTTAAAAATATACATATTCCTTAAGGTGCAACTAATTAGTCCACATCTATTAAATCACCTTACAAACAAACCAAAAAAGCACACAAACTCTGAAGCCTATATGTAGAAGAATATTCTTTGTAATATGTTTTGTGATGTAGAATAATTGAAACCGTTCAAGTTCTGATATAAAATACTTATGTGTTCTGAGATGTCAAAAAGTCTGACATGCTTGGCAATTTACACAAAAGCAGATGGTAAAAGAATATGTGAAACATGATCCTGTTGACTGAAAACAAATATTGTAAATGATTTTAAGGATGCTAAGAAGCTTCTTAGGCTTTACTTTGGGAAACTGATCCTTAATCTTAGAAAATGGGCAGATGAGGGAAATTATAGCTTGCTTTATTAACGTCCTTGTTGATGTTTTTTACAATGAACATATTTTAATTACATTAACACTATTAGTAAGGATAATATGTTGTAAGATTTCTGCTGTTTAATCTCATTCTGCTGTTCTATGAAGAACTCAAGGGAGGAGGAAGTATTGAGGGCTTAGAGAGAAAGACGTGAAGTCATTATCTCCTCTCTGAGGTTCCAGTTTTGTTCTGAGCAATACTCATGGGTAGAGAACCGCTGTAGATAGCAAAAAAGTAGTCTCACCACAGTATCAGCAAATACAAACATTTGGTGCATGATAGGCGGGCTGTGTTGAAATTGCATGAATGTTTATTTCTTATTAGTTATAGCTGGACTGAGGCGAACAGAGCAGACGCTGTTCAGTGGAAAGTTAAATTGCAGCTGTTGGCTCACATATAAATGGGGTTACCTGCTAACCCATTTCCAATTGCTAACGATTTTAAAATATGCACATACTTTTCCATCCATAAAGATGGATGGCAAAAAGGTAACAGTGGCATCTTCCACGTGGTAAAGGGCACTCTGAAATAGTCATTTAGAAGATTCAAATTATCAGCAAAGTTTAGGAAGGTAAGGACCATTTGTCTAGAGGTAGCAGCAGGAGAGAGATAAGAGTCACAGGCAGAATCCATAGAATGATGGTGTTGGATATGGAGCTAGGTTTATTGAGCTATTATTTCTTAGCCCAGGGCAAGGCAGAAAAAGAAGAAAAACAATCTCCTGGCAGTGTAGCTGGACAGGCATAGGACACATCGTGGTCTCCCTGGAAATCCTGATTTAAGATGCCCCTTGTTTCGTCTCCCAGAGATGATCCAGGAAGAACGCTCAGCATTTCCGGCCACACATTTAGTGTGTTGCGAGTTTAGTCTTCAAAAGAGGCAGATAGCACCTATTTCAACTTATTTTGGGAACGACTATCTGGATTTTCATTCATTTTGAAGAAAAATGAAGCAATTGCATCATAAATAGTTTGAATGAGATTAAAAGAAAGAATGTACTGACATTTCCAAAGCCAGCCAAAAGCCTGTTTGCCCAATAACTTATTATTGATGTTGGTTCAGTTTTGTGTATGAATATCAATATAAGAAACGGATATTTCTCTTTGCAAATTATTAACATTAATTTACTTGTCAAATTATTCTTGTAGGAACTTCAGAGGAATGAATTAAATTAGATTGTGATTGATCAGGATAAGTTTTAGATCACTGAGGATTTAGATCTTTAACCAAAACACGAAAATCTTACAGAAAGCAGAGGACACAGCCACCTTGAGGTCTTTCCTGACTATAAGCCTACACTTTCCTACCACTGTGTTCATTTTAGACATTCAATTTTATATTTAAATTGACTCTAAACTAATGGAGAACCATATTCTTGCCTTATACTCTTTTAATGCCTCTTTACAGGGCTTCCCAATACTAGGCACATTGGTTAGTTTTAACTTCCCAACTTGACATACAATAAGAAAGGAGCAAAGAAAGAATATTTGGAGATTTTGGTAAAGTTAAAGAGAATAATTTTTACATATCAGTGAATGCAAACTAAAAATATCAGTATAGACAAAATAGAAATTACTAACAGGCAAGAATATGAACAATTAAAGTTCTCAAACACTTCTGATGGACGTGTACTTTAGTTCAGCTGTCTTGAAAAAATGATTGGCAGTACAGTGGCATCTGCTCAAGCTGAACACATATAACCCTGTGATGACAAAAGTCTTACTCATGGTATATGTTTAATTAAATGAGCATGCAAAGAAACTTATAATGATTTTCATGATAGCATTATTTATAATAGGCACAAAATGGGAGAAATATGAAAGTTGGGAAAGTGGATAAACTGTATTTTAGTACAAAATTTTATATTGTATTTTATATTCTTAGTGGAATATAAGATTGCAATGAAACAAACAGAATAGTTGCTAACATGATAGTATAAATGAATTTTCATAGACTTGATCACAAGGAAAGGAAGCTAGACAGGGAATAGCATGCGCCTTTATGGAATTCCTTTTATGTAGAGTTAAAATGTACAAAATAGGCATTGCCACTAACCTTAAGTGTAATGTTTGCCATTTGGGAAAAGAGGAACAATTACCAAGAAGGGCATAAAAGGAACTGGGGATAATACTAACGATTTTTGATTGATTACAAAGTAGTTTCACTTTGTGAAAGTTTTATTGAACTCCAACTCGTGGTTTGCACATGATTCTGTATGTATATCCTATTTCAATAAAAAAGTAAATTAAAAAGTTATAACATTTTCTGGAAAAAATCATTAGCTTCACAATTGAAGACTATCAAGTTATAATATCATTTACCTACCGTATATCACTTGAAAGTATATGTGCACTTTCTAATACTTTCTAATAGATAGATACACTGCTGTCTTCTCATTTTCCCAAATGTGGAAAAGTCACTGAAAAAATAGTTATCACAAATAAACAGGAACAATGATGCAAAAAGCATTCAAGAATTTGGACAATGAGTTAATAAATTATCATCCAATAGCAAATGTAATAAGTATCTTTCAGATACATATGTACATATTCCATAACTTCTTAAGAGTGTTTTCCAATAATATGTTGAGCTAGATCAAGTCAAAGAACTTTGACGCACAGAATCATCCTAGTGAATGTGTGTGAGTTCCAATGACTTGATAGCTGATAATATCTATAATGAATTATACAGGTCCATCCTCACCTCCCCCCATTGGAGCTAGGCAGTAATTGGCAATATTTTCCCCGCAGTCTTCATTGTGGATCTTCCTCTTTTTAACTGGAGGTAAAGATGGCCTCAGCTCAGGAAAGTTAAGCAGCCCTTTTCATATTCACATTTGCGTAATGAGCTTCACTCACCTATCTTCTCTATCCCATAGCTAGAATCCAAAAGTACCTCTCCAATAACTTGTTCTGCTATAAAGAAATGTTTTGATTTAAAATGAATTCATGGATTATGTGAAAAAAAAATCCTTCTGTAGTCCCCCTGAGAAAATGATATATGCAGTAAGCACATTTTGATATGTGAGGTGAAGGGCTGCGTATGTATGGGCAGTGGCAGAGCATGGGAGGGGGGACAGAGAGGGAGCTGAGAGGAGGAGGAACAGACAGAGAGAGAGGACAGCACATTAGTAGCAGAGCTAAGGGAACTGGAGTAGAAACAGCCAAATTCAAATTTTGCTTCTGATAAGGTAAAACTTTTGACAGTTGAGGGATAACATTCTAGTAAACTGAGAGAAAATGTGAGGTACATGGCAAATATCACAGTTTGACTTTTCTTTTTGTTTTTTTTTTTTCCTTTTTTTAAAATTAAATCATCGCTGTGTACATTAATGCTGTCATGGGGTACAATGTGCTGGTTTTATATACAATTTGAAATGTTTTCATCAAACTGGTTAACATCACCTTCATGGCATTTCATTTCCTTAGTTATTGTGTTAAGACATTTATATTCTGCATTTAGTAAGCTTCACATGTACCCTTATAAGATGAACCATAGGAGTGATCCCACCAATCATAGCTGTGTACATTAATGCAGTCATGGGGTACAATGTGCTGGTTTTATATACAATTTGAAATGTTTTCATCAAACTGGTTAACATCGCCTTCATGGCATTTCCTTAGTTATTGTGTTAAGACATTTATATTCTGCATTTAGTAAGCTTCACATGTACCCTTGTAAGATGCACTGTAGGTATGGTCCCACCAATATCCCTCTCTCCACCCATCCTCTCCTCTCCCTTTTCCCTTTCCACATATTCTTGGGCTATAACTGGGTTATAGCTTTCATACGAAAGCTATAAATTAGTTTCATAGTAGGGCTGAGTACATTGGATACTTTTTCTTCCATTCTTGAGATACTTTGCTAAGAAGAATATTTTCCAGCTCCATCCATGTAAACATGAAAGAGGTAAAGTCTCCATCTTTCTTTAAGGCTGCATAATATTCCATGGTATACGTATACCACAGTTTATTGATCCATTCGTGGGTGGATGGGCACTTGGGCTTCTTCCATGATGTAGCATTTATGAATTGTGTTGCAATAAACATTCTGGTACAAATATCTTTATTATAATGTGATTTTTGGTCTTCTGGATATATACCTAGTAGAGGAATCGAGACAGGCACACAGCCTACAGACATATGAAAAAATGCTCCTCATCCTTAATCATCAGAGAAATGCAAATCAAAACTATTTTGAGATGTCATCTAAGTCCATTAAGATTAGCCCATATCACAAAATCCCAAAACCAGAGATGTTGGCATGGATGTGAAGAAAAGGGAACACTTCTACACTGCTGCTGAGAATGCAAACTAATATGTTCCTTTTGGAAAGACGTTTAAAGAACACTTAGAGAACTAAAAATATCACAGTTTCTTTACAATAGAAAGGCTGATTCT
>CAUYTI010144239.1:0-26805 GCA_963575145.1 Galago senegalensis | reverse complement strand
GCTTTCAATCCGGGCTAATATTACTTTGCCTTAATCAGTCAAAGACTAGGGACCAGAAATCTATGGACGAACACTACCCATCAGATCAATTGCCAGTCTCGTAAAGAACAAACCAGAAAAGAATTTGTCCTGGTTTAATGTTCCCTTCTCACCCTGGGGAGCACAAGGAAACTCTTCCTTTTTGTAGTCCTGAATTCCATTTGCCTACTGATCTTTCAATGCAATTTCAATCTTAGAAACTGTACCTAGCACTTTCTTTCTTTCTTTCTCTCTCTCTCTCTTTCCTTCCTTCCTTCCTTCCTTCCTTCCTTCCTTCCTTCCTTCCTTCCTTCCTTCCTCTCTCAAACTGTTCCATTCTCCTCCCTCTCTCCCACCTTTCCCTCCTTCCTTCCTTCCTTCCCTTCCTTCTTTCTTTCCTTCCTTTCTTCCTTCATTTCTTCCTTTTTTCCTTTCTTCTTTTTTATCTCTTTCTTTTTTCCCCCTGTATTTCTAATTTCTACCTTTTTTGTTGTTTTTCATTTCAATATTATTCTTTACACCAAATCTCACTCTGCTCCCTAGGTTAGATTTTCCATGAGCTCAGCCTTGCAAACAATGACATGCAACAATTTGGTTGAAGTGATGTTCCTGACTCTGCCTTTGGAGCAGCCGAAAGTATAGATAAGGGACATAACACTTGATTATACTTTCTATGTGAGTAGAAACCCAGGGGGAGATCAGGACTGAGGTTGTCTTTTTGTTGCTCCTCCTTGTCTCTAACAAGTGAGCTCAGGGATTCTGCCAAATTTAGCTGCTCAGAGCATCAAAATACTGTAGACATTCATGGGATAAGTCATTATGCTTTACTTATTAAATGAGCTAATGGGGACTTTGAAGATTGTCTATTCCTCAGGCTGTGGTGATACATAGGGAGCATGTCAAAACTGTTTTAAAATCACCACAACCATACAAGGATCTCTTTTATCATTATCACGTTTCATTAGTTATTGTGTATTATAACGTGTAATCCAACTTAACTCTTTAAAGTGCATTGTGTCCAAAAAGCCAAAAGTTCAAACACATGTAACATGTAATTCATGATCTGTGGAATTTTCAAGATAGGGTGATATTTCCCATGATCATCATAAATCACTGCAAGTATGGAGTACACTACTGGACACAGTGACTCACCAGATAACAAGAGGGAACCTTCAGTGAGACACCTATCATCTGAAAAAAGCCTATTCTATACAAGAAAGTAAAACATAATGAAAAGTATAAGCTGGAATTGTGTGACATACCATTTAGTTCTGTCAAATCAGTGTTCAATTATTGGGCTCAATTTATTGTTCTATAATATCCCACAGCAGCACTATGTATAAACCACACTCTTCCATATATTTACAAATGGGAGATGTCTACAGGAAAAGATGGGTTCTTGAATCCCTTAGCTATGGTTACAAACAAAATTTAGGAAGGAGGAACTGAGTGTGGAGAAATGCACCCCACTCTTTGTAACCGTTTGAACACAACACAAACCCAGACAGAAAGTACCCATGCTTAGCATGAATAAGATTAACCTTAAATATGGCCAACCAGGGCAATACCCATTGTGATGTTATCTATGGTGACCATGTAGTGACTTCATCTTGGCATTTCATGTGATCCTGGCTTCTGTTCAAAAATACTCACTAGAATTTTCTGTTCACATCCACCTGTGCCTGGCAAGTGTTTTACCCAGGACATTTCTTAGCTCTTCATCCAGAGACAGAGAAGTGATCTCCTATTTGTACATTGTTGATTACATTAACAGCTGACGTTCCATTCACTAGGCTGACACAACAGTTGAGATTTTGTACAGCACTGAGACTCAAGCTGCATTCCAGATGGTTAAAAATGCATAGAAAGACTTAATGAGGACATTTTTCTTCTTTTATTTTTATTTATTTAGTCATAGTTTCACTTTGTCACACTCAGTAGGGTGCTGTGTTATCACAGCTCACAGAAAACTCCATCTCTTGGAGTCAGGAAATTTCTTTGCCTCACCTTCACAATAGCTTAAACTACATGTGCCAGCATCAATGCCCAGCTATTATTTGTTGCAGAACGTCTGGGACCATTTCCAAACTCACTACCCTAGTGGTAAACCACCACTTCAGACATGGAAGATGGGATATTTTTCCAAACCGTTTTTTTTTTTTGTCTGGGGGTGGGGTTCTTCATTCCTTTCATCTTGGCAATAAGGGAGACCTACTCAGTTCAATTGTCTGAGCTTCTGAATTGGAGATGAGCCTCAGCACTGTGAGATATCCATCTCTGAAGAATAAAAAATGTCCAGATATTATGCAGCTTCCTGGCATGCCAGCTGAAGAAATAGGTTAGCTTGATGATAACTCTTAAATTTTGCTGTAAGCTATGATACCAAGGGACTCTACCAAAGGCAACAAAACAAGACTCTGTATCAATAAATAAATAGAGAAAAACAAATAGAGTAACAAATAGAGTAAATCTTTGTGTTACCGTTACTACTCATTATTACTTTGCTTTTTATAGAGACAAAGACTTACTTTATTTATCATGCTCAGTAAATTCTGTGCTATCTATAGATCACAGCAACCTCTAACTCCTGGGCTTAGGAATTTTCTTCTTTCAACCTCCCAAGTAGCTGGGATTACAGGTGCATGCCACAACACCTGGATATTATTTTTCACTTTTGACCATGGATCTAGTGTTGAAAACTTTCCCCTAAATTAGATGTGAACTGGAGAATTTACTGTCACATAGGGAAACTTTTTTTTCTAAAGTCCCTATTAGGCAAGATTTTATACTACACAACTCTGACATTTAAATATCTTAGATTCTTGTATTCACTTTAAAATGTCCACACGGTGCACTCTTGAGTCAAGTCAGGTATTTTTCTGCACACTGAAATATTCAGATTATATACTCCACTTTATTTGTTGCACTTTTCAATCTGGGCCAATATTCCCTTTCCCCAATCAGTCCAAGACCAGGGACCAGAAATCCTGGCTAAAATCTACCCAACAAATCTACTAACAATCACCTAAGAAAACAGCTGCAAATGAACTTGTCCTGTCTCATTGTTCCTTTATCCCTTGGAGTAGCACAATATAGCTCCTCATTTATGTAGTTGTGAAATAATCTGCCAACTGACCTTTCTTTGAAATTTTGCTCTTGGAAACTGTACCTAGCAAAATTTCTTCCTTCCTTTCTTTCTGTCTTTCTTTCTTTCTTTCTTTCTTTCTTTCTCTCTAGCGCTCGCTCTCTCTCTCTCTCTCTCTCTCTCTCTCTCTCTCTCTCTCTCTCTCTTTCTTCTTTCCTTCCTTTCAGTCTTTCTTCCTATCTTTTCTTCATTACCTTTCATGAAACCAACTTCACTCTGTTCCTCAGGCTAGATTGTCCATGACCTCAGCCTTGCACACAATGATATCTAACTGTTCAGTTGAAGTAATCCTGCATCCTCTGACTCTGGATTTGCTGGAACTATAGGGATACAACACTTGACTACCTTGTCCATTAGAGTAGAAACTGAGTGGGAGGTCATGCAGAGTTTGTCCTTCTGTTGATCAATGTCTCTAACATTGAAGCTCACAGTATGCCGAATTCGTTCCCCCAAGCATTGAAATATTGTAGTCATGCATGGGATAAGTCATTGAGGTCTACTAAGGAAATGAGCTTATCAGGAACTTTGAGGATTATAAAATCCACAGGCCTTGGTGACACATATGGATTATATGATGACTGTTTTACATATGCATGTTAGGAGATCACCACAAGTATGCATGGATACACTTTAGCCTGAACAGATTTCATTAATTCTTTTGTCCTATAGGTGTGATCCAAAAAAAACTCTTTAATGTGCATTGTGACCAAGAAGCCAAAATCTTAGACACAACTAGAACAGAATTCAGAATTTATGGAAATTTAAAGATAGGTTAATATTCCCCATGATCATTATAATTCATTGCAGGTAAGACTGGACACATTGCCTCACCAGATTTTGAGTGGGAACTTCGGTCAGACAAGCCAAAACTTCCAAAAATTCCTATTATAGAAAAGGAAGTAAAAGATAACGAATTCAGTGATATACCATTTAAGTCTGTCAAATCATTATCTGATCATTGGGTTCGATTTCTTATTCTATTACATCCCAGGACAGCACAAAATACAAATCACACTCTTCAATTTGACTACAGATACATGACTTGAACAAGAGAGGAAGGATTGTTGAATCCTTTGTCTATGGTTACAAAATAAAATTTATGAAGCACAATTTCAGTCTGTAGAAATAATCCCCACTCTTAGTAACAGTTGGAAACCAACAATGACCCATACATCAACTATTCATGCTTAGCACAAATAAGATTAATGTTCAATATCACAAGCCAGGGCAACATCCATTGTGATGTCATTCATGAAGACCATGTAATTATTTCATCTTTGAATGTCATGGGATCCAGTTTTCTGGACAAAGATACTCACTGGAATTTTCTGCTGAATTCAGCTGCTGTCCTGCAAGTGTTTGATCAGGATATTAGCCCTCCATTCACAGACAGAAAATTGATCTCCCATTTGTGCCTTATTGATTACATTAAGTTGGATGCTCTTTTTGTTGGTTTGTTTGCTTTTTGAGACAGAATTTCATTTTGTCACACTTGGTAGAGTTCTCTACCATCATAGCTGATATAAACCTCTATTTCCTGGGCTCAGATGAATTCTATCAAGCTTTTTTCAATAGGTACTAATACCTATATTATACAATTCTTTTCAAAGTATAGAAAAATCAAGATGTTTGTATCAAAATGTTTATTGCAGCCCAATTCCCCTGTGATTGTCACAGTTCAAGGTGGCACTGGATGATCTTTGTGCAGTAAGTTGTTCTCCAGGTTATTGTTGGAAGCTTGAGTTGGGGGTTGGATGAGACTCTTTCCACAGAGACATTGTGATGGTTTGCTCTGCCTGGGGTTTCTTGGCAGTGGTGACAGTGACCGCTGGGTGTGGCTAACTAGACTGCGGTCATGGGTGCCTGGGCTGTGGGCATTTGCTTGAACTGGGTCAGGTGGAATGGTGGCTCAAGACTGGGGGGGTCCCTGGTGAAGTGTTGGACCTCAGGGCTGTTCCATGGGCCTAGTGTCAGTGGTAGAGACTCACTGGTGGAGTCTCGGCATCCTGACACAGCACTGGAATCTCAGACAGAGCTGTGGGGAGGCAAGAAAACTGGAGCCACAGGTCTATAGCCTGGGCCCCTGGGGCAGCGTTGGACTCTGAGGAGGCAGAGCCACATATTCACCTACTACCCTTGGCAGTAGACCCTCACAGGCAGAATCTTAAAGGCCATAAGGTAGCACTGGAAGCTCCAGGGCAGATCCATGGTCCTAGAAGCTCAATGAAGCCTTGGGGGCAGTGCTGCAGGCCAGGATGCTGCAGAAGCTTCATTGCTGGAGATACAGCCTAAAGACAAGGCAGGACCTGTGTGGGTGGAGCTGTGGGGTCGAATGTAGCACGAGAGCTGCAGAAGTGGAGCCACATGTGCAGGGAGTGGCTGCAGTGGATTTTTAAAAAAAAAATTTTTTTTTTAAACATCTATTTCTTTGGATTTTTAAAGGCATAAACATTCTTAATGTGACATTCCTTATAGAGTAATAATTTATTGGTGTTACTTGGGAGTGAGTTCATATCCAAATTGTTGCTCTTTTTTCTCTTACATATAATAGTTTCCTCACGTGTATGGAATTTTAGCTTGGGGTCTAACATTGAAGAAGACTATTTTTTCTCCTTCAGAATTCTCTCCCTCTACTCTGTCTACTTGATTTGGTGGCTTCTACCTAGGCCAGTGGGTTCCCAGTCCAAGATTGGGCCATATGTAGCTGATACCTCATCTTTTTTGGTTATGCTGCATCGAGTCTCTGAGGCAGCAGGTAGGTTAGCCCAGGTTCCAGAGGGCTCTGCCTGTACCTTCCAGATGCAGAGACTTTATGTAACTTGTGGCCTCAGGTTGAGATTGTAGCTTTTTCAGCCTCTCTGAGGTGAGAGCATTCCACCTGCACTACTAGGTTAGTCAGCAAGCTTGTCCTTTGTTCCCTTAAGTAGGATGCTTTTAGTCCTTGTTATTGTGTAGAAACTCCCGGCTACCTTTACCACTTTGGGATATAAAAGGATACCCTACTTTTCAAGTCCTCAGAGATATCTAGTCTTTTAATGTATTTTTTAAAACATTTTTTCTTTGATTGCTATCTGTTTGCAGATGTCCGGTGAAGGGCCTAAAATATGTGATCTTTAGCTGTTTTTTTACCCTCTGTTATTAAGGCATATGACTAACCAAAGATTCAGATAAACTAGACTTAAGAGTATACAAAGAGGAATAGTGGGAAATATAGCTGGAAAAGTAAACTGGGGTTAAATTATGGATGATTTTGAATGTTAATGCCAAAGAATTGGAAATGGGAAGTGGTTGAAGTTCTGGTAGCGTTAGAGAGATTGGTAGCGTTTGGTATTTAGAGAGATTAGTGAGACCATATTGTAGGTGGGGCTGGAGAAGCAGAGAAAACAAATAAGGAACCAGGAGACAGTGTTCCGTCAGGCTGGAGCAAGGCCAGAGCCAGGGTAGACATGATAGATACGAATTGATGACAAGGCTGGGAATATTACTGTAATAGGTTTAACAAGAGATGCTTCCTGTTATATTGAATTCAGCGTCAAAGTAAAGGGAAATACCAAAAGAGATTTAGAGCCCTGTGACTGGGAAGATTACTGGGTTATCTATCAGTAGGGATTGAGAAATCAGGAAGAAAACAGGACATGGTGAATTTAAGTGACTGTGCCTTCCGTGGAGTCCTAAAATGCTTAGTCCTTTCATGGACATACAGGAATGGTGACTAATTTACAGATGCTAACTTCCTGCTGAACATAGTGCCAAGCACTTCATTAATTCCTTTAATTTCACAGTAGCCTTTTGAATTAGACCCCATATGGGCACCTTTTGGATTGATAAAATTGAAGCTTGTAAGAGTTAAGTAACTACAGTTAACACAAGCTGATACATGGCAAAGCCAGAAGTTATACCCAGGTCTGTTTTTAACAAAGTTTTCATTTTAGAATAGGTTTAGGTTTATCAAAAAGTTGCAAAGGCCGTATAGAGTCTTTGTATACCTTTCACCCACCCAGATTCCACTATTGTTAAACATCTTAGATCATTATAATGAATTTGTCACAACTAAGGAAACAACATTTCATTTAGGCCTTTTTTTTTTCTTTCGACTCCAGAGGCCTCAGTTTGAATCCCTGCACTGTCTTTATTTGGTTTGGCTTGCAGGTGAGCTGGAATTCATTTTAACGGGGAAAGTCCTTTCCTTTTTCCTGTCCTTCCACTTCTTCCCCATGCTTGCAAGAGGGAAAATGTGTTCAGCAGGTTTCTCCACATGTGAAATCAGTTTCACTTACTTCCTTGGTAGGATGTAGGAAAAAAAAATAGATCTTACTCTGTAATGGAGGTTATTGGAATAGGACAGTATATGGAGATGATGTTACAACTAGAAATCCCCCAACACAACTGGAAAGCCTATAGTGTAATGGAACCGTCTTTTATTATTTTAAAATTTAACCAGTCATGGTTCATCTTGAGAAATGAAAAGACATTTAGACATTTGCTGGTAGTAAATATACCATTTTAAAATTTCTTGATATAATTGTAACAGAATTTTCCCTGAAGGACCAGAACAGGAAATTAATTATAAATTAGAATGGTAAAATGTCATTCAACAGAAACTTCTTTATTTTCAAAAGTAATATGAATGGAATGGCTTCTTCCATATTCTGCAATAATATGGAAACTTTGAGAACAAATTAAATCTTGTGCTCTTAAAAATGTTGTGAGTAAATTGAATAGAACTAGCAACAAAAATTCTTTTTATTTCTGGTTTTTGTTCAGGCATAGTCCTTATCTGAAAGATTTTGTTCCCTCATAAAAATCTCACAGTTTCATTAATCATGTCATGTATGTAAAGCCCTGGATGAAATTCTGTTTTCTATATTTCTGTGACTTCTAGCTCTGGAAACATAGTTCATCTGTGTAAAAATATAGAGCGAATCCACTTCCTTTATCATCACAGTGCCCCTGTAGATGTCCGTGATTTCACTGGCTGCCAATTAGTTTCCCTGGAAAATTTTGTAAAGTAGTCTAGTGTTTGATTCTCAAATGCTCAGTTGTTTACATATGCATAGTTTCTATCCTTACCATAAATCCAAATTTCTATTCTATGGATTGAAAGAATTTTAGGTTTTTTAAAGTTTGGCCTATGTAGAAACACAAAATAATAGCGTATGCTTTCTGAGTACCTATGAGGGCTCAGTTCACATATTAAGCTCTGTACGCACACTTTTGTCCTTATTCTCCCAACAACCTTGCAAACTAGGCCTTATCGTCCTCATTTTACAGGTGAGAAGAGGAGGTTGAAAGACGTGAAGGGACACAGGGTGTCCAACCTTTTGGCTTTTCTGCACCACATTGGAAGAAGAAGAATTGTCCTGGGCTGTATATTAGTACACAAACACTAACAAAAGCTGGTAAGCAAAAAAAAGAAAGAGAGGTCTGTATGTAATTGTTGTGATATTCACCACCACAGATAAGCAAAGAAGTTCTCACATAATTTGTAAGCAGCATGTGGGCTGCGGGTCCTTGTTAAAAGGACCCTCATCAGGTGGCTGAGCAGAAGTCCAAAGAGGCCATGGAGTTACTGCAAGGTGGGTATGAATTCATAAGCTGACCGAGCCTTGTCTGTGAACCAATATAGTTCTAACATCAACATAGTATTTTTGCCAAATATATGTAGATGTCCTTGTTATCAGTAATAAGAGATACTAAAATTGTTTCAGAGTTGCTACAAGGTAGTGAAAAATGCCTTGTTAAAATAAAATTGGGTTAGATCTGTGCTGAATTGTTCAAATCCAGTTATTACAAACCAGTGACTAGAATCAGGCTTTGGAATCAAATATGTTAGAAATCTTTATTCCAGTCAGGTGCCATGGCTCATGCCTCTAATCCTAGTACTCTTAGAGACTGAGGCAGGTGGAGCTTAGGAGTTTAAGACTAGCCTGAACAAGAGTGAGGCCCTGTCTCTAGAATATAGCCGGGCATTGTGGGAAGTGCCTGCAGTCCCAGCTACTTGGGAGGCTGAGGCAAGAGAATCACTTGAGCCCAAGAGTTTGAGGTTGCTGTGAGCTGTGACACCCTGGCACTGTACCGAGGACAATAAAGTGAAACTCTGTCTCAAAATAAAAATTTAAAAAAGGGAAAGAAATCTTTATTACACCACTTGCTAGCAAGCCTAGATTCCATATTGAAAAATGGTGCTATGTAGCTGATGCTTTTGGTTGTCTACCCAATGTTATTACCTACTTCTTGTTGGCAGAGCAAGGAGGGGCATGGCTGTCCACCCTTGTGACTCAGTCCCAACTCTCACTGACTCCCATTTGGCTTGAGCTAATCATAGTGGCTCAAATTCCCATTGCCAGTGATTGATGTAGGGATGGACGTATGACCCAGTCTTGGACGATCTGATGTAGCTGGGGAATTGGAGGGCTTCTGGAAAATGTTCTTTTTCTTCCACACTAGAAAGGGGAGCTGACCTTCAGTAACAGGTGTGAGACAACTTCCAGATTAGTGGCGAGTGTCACTTTCTAGATGTTGCTGTATGTGTTTGCGGTGCCTGGCCTTGCTGCAGCCATCTTGCCTCCATCCTGAAAAAGCAGCCAGTCAAGCCACAGAGGAGGAGTAGAGCCCAAACATACCATCCCAGAGCTAACCAACCTCTCTTACTTATTGTATCAGCTGATACATGTCCTTGTTATTTGGGAAATCTCACTCAGTTTCCCTGTTACTTGCAGCTGAAACATCATGTAATAGCATTTGCTTTGTTGGAAAGTTCAAATGAGATTTTTGTCAAAGTTCCTAATGATACCTGGCAAATAATAAAACCCCAATAATAAATGTTAGCTCCGGGCTACAATAATAAGGTGATGTTTTTAGTTTTCTCAAGAGCCTAACTCTGACGTGAAATCTCCCCCATGAAACACCATTATTTCTTCTACATTCTCTAGTATTCAATAAAAATTGCACATGGATATATCAATTCTAGATCAATACAGAATGACATACACTTGTGTTCCCAGACTGCTGGGATATTGAGAAACACCTAACACCTAAAGTTTGAAGAAAGGACCATTCTTTCTTTCTCCTCACACCAAAATATATTTGGCCCATTATCCCCCAGAGTAAGTGATACTCCTATTTGGAGATAGAAAAAGGTCTCACCAACTGAAAACAAATTGTTTTCTTCAAGCTGCCTTTGGAATAAATACTGTAGGAAGTTTCCTCCCAAAGAACCTTCCTGTAGAGCAAATAAGATTATTTACATGTATTTGCCTGATCTGAAGCAAAAACACTTGAACACTGGAAGAAAGAAAACCTGCACTTGGTCAAAATCAAAATACCTAAGATTAATGAAAGAGGCTTCCTTAAGATAAATAAAGTAAGTTTCATTCTTCTTGGAAGAAGTCTTCAAAGATTTTAGAGCCAAACACATATGGGAATGGGTATTGGTATGGGCTCAAGATTTTTTTAAAAGACCTCAAAAAATGAGGATGTTTTGTCTCTATAGCTGACAAAAAAATCTGTGGCCAAGTAGGCAGAATCCTGCAAGCTGAAAAATTTGGAATCCTCTAGCGTCCCATCTCTGCCTAAGATCAAAGCCAGACACCCTGTCCTTCCTTTCCTAGAGCTTGTTTGGAGTCAGATCAGTTACCTTGCATGGCGTGCAAGGTAAGTGGCAGAGGGGCCACCGATCAACACTAGACTCAGCTGTCAGAACGTGCTCTGATGGATGTTGGTTCAGAATACCCAGCCGGCCAGAGAAAGGCTTTTGGAAACAACAAGTGATTGACATTCTTCAGTACTCATTTTCCAGCAAGGACAAATATTTGATTATATAATAAAGAAGCTGTGTCTACTGACACCAAAAGGACAGACCTACAATGACAAATGTGCAATTTATTAAGCAAATTCCATGAAGCCTGCAATGCATACTAATCATTTTCTCAAGACACGTGGCACTTTCCCACCCAGAGCCCTTTCCTCAGTGGTTCCAGCTGGCAAAACTCATTCTCACATGGACCTGTCACTTAGTAAGCACACAAAGCTCCTCTGTGGGTTTTTTGAAATATAAGTTTATCTGCTCTGATTTCCCTTTGCTGCCATGATTCCAGAGACCATAGATAATTGTTTCAGCTCAAACTCATAATACGAGTTTCTGTTGGAGAAAAAATAAGAGAGCCTTCTGTGATATATCTGGTGTATGCTGGTTCCTCTGCGGTGAATCCAGTTTTATTTTCTTATTCAAGATGCACACCCTATGGAGAGATGCCTGGTGTTGATTTAAATGAGTACAAAAAGTGTTCCTTGGTCTTGGAGCTCTCACCAAAGCTGGTCCAGAAACCTCGCCTCTGTATGTTATTGGAGTTTCTCCTTTGTCCACAAAGCACCTGGGATGACTGATCACAGCCATGGTGAGCAGAGTCCTTGCAGCCCTTCAAGTTAACTGGCACAGATCATTTGTTTGCTGAGGAGGAATAGAATCATCTGTGGAAATGCCTTCATGGGGAGTGTGGCATCCCTGTCCTCACAGATGAAGCTTTGGAGGAGCTCAGGAGGAGGAGGCTGGCAATGGCTGCCTCCTCTATGCATTTTACTTACACCCAAAGTATGTCAAATGTGCAGCAGATGTGTATTTATGGTGAGAATTCATTCATAAGCAAGTCCATATTTTAGAAATTGTTAATGTAGGCTCGGTGCTCAGCGGCTAGGGTGCCAGCCACATACACCGGAGCTGGCAGGTTTGAATCCAGCCTGGGTCCGCCAAACAACAATGACAACTAGAACCAAAAAATAATTGGGCATTGTGGCAGGCTCCTGTAATCCCAGCTACTTGGGAGGCTGAGGCAAGAGAATCACTTAAGCCCAAGAGTTTGAGATTGTTGTGAGCTGTGATGCCACGGCACTCTACCCAGGGCGACATAGTGAGACTCTGTCTCAAAAAAAAAAAAAATTGTCCATGTATATAAATGGTAAGTTTAACTTACCAGGAAGATGTCTAATGAAAAGTTTAACTTACCAGGAAGATGTCTAATGAAAAGCCCCCATCCAGTTCTTATCCTCACTTGCCTACTTCTCTACTTTCGAAGAAGAACGTGCTACTTAGAGTCTGTGCACACAGGTACTTGTGAATAAATACCCCTGATTTTACAAGTGGTAGTATATTATACCTGCTGTATATTATACCTTGCTTTTACATAAAAATATTTAAAACTAATATATGAACAACTGATTGCTTTTCTTTTTTAAAAAAATGCTTAGAAAGAGAAAATCTGAAAATAGTGAAAATTGTATTTAAAAACAATACAATGGATGGATCGTGTGTATGGGGTGGTTCTCTTCAGATAATTTAGGAGTGAACTGTAGGGTGACTTTCTGGTGGGGACAGCCTTCCTTACCCCCAGCAAGGGATGATGGCAAAAGAAGACAAAGCTAATACAGGTGTCCCCTTGCTAGTCTTCCTCTCCTCCTTGCACCCCACCGTTTGTCCCTCCCTCCAGATCTTCTTCCCCCTGTGCCTTTCCCAGACCACCCTGCCTGCTTCCCACTATGCTTACTCCTTCTCTCCTTCCCTTCCTTCTTTGTGCCAATCAGTCCCTCTGTACTTTGTATCCAAGCTTTTCACCTCCATCCCTTCCACCAGGCCATCCTCCTGGATTCCCTGACTTCTGTCCTTCCTGCCTTGGGGCTCTGTCTTCTTTTATGGGGCTGGAAAAGCTGCCTGTGGCATTTGGGTTATGAAAAGGATGGCAAGGGTCACAGGCTGGGTCAAAGGCTGACCAGAGCTGGTAGGGGGGTGTAGGAGGCCCAGGCTCTGGAGTGAGGACTGTGTCCGACAGCCCTCTGCCTGCTTGGGTGCAAGCAGTGTTGTCAGGGTTCAGAGAGGCAGAACCAGTAGGAGACACAGATGATTGATGGATAGTAAAGAATTGGTTTATGCAATTGTGGGGGCTGGAGAAGCATGTCCAAAGTTTACAGGCTTGACCACTGGGAAGGGGAGAACACAGACAAGCTGGACACACAAGTGCTCAGGCCAAGGCTGTTGTCCACAGACAACCAGTTGACTCAGGCCCGCATGGGGTGACCTCCCTAATTTAAAGTCAACAGATTAGGGACTTTTGTTTACATAAGCAAAAACTCTTCCCAGCAGTGCCTAGATCTGTGTTCCTTGCAGAACTGGGGGAAGCGTGGGAATGCAACAGATGGCTGCCTTTTCCCTTCCATCCTCTGATTCTTATAAAAGAATATCTCTGGAGTCCATCTTCTCCAGAAATATCTTAGAAAGGGAATTCTGGGGAGCACAGTTTAACTCAAACAAGTTGAGACAAGAAAAAATCACAAATACCTACCATGATGGTCAGCTGCTGGGCCAGGCTGGGCTCATCCTAGAGGCCTTGCAGCTCTGCTGCCCCTTGGCCGCCTCTGCAGGGGTCCTTTACTGATTGTCCTTAAGGAATGACATAAGTGGAATAGAACATTCCAACAAGCCCTCTACCCTTCCTCACGGAACTCCCCACCCTTCAGTGCAGCACCTCTAGGAGTACTTGTTGAAGGTAAAGATACTCCCACTAAAACATAAGCCTTTTCTCCCCTTTCTCTTTGGAATATAAGTGGAGGCTTTATAGGAGTAACTTTGGGTCTACTTGTACTGAAAATCAGCAGTTTGCTCCTCTGGACCCTTCCTCATCCTTCTCCACCCTGTTCTGACCGGGGCTCTGGCAGGTTGATGTTGCATCCATAGCTCTTCCTTGCTCTCTCTCTGCGTCCAGTTTGGTTTGGCCAGTGGGCCACTCTGGCAGGAGACAGGTGGGAAGAAGAGAATGGAGTCCAGGTGTTAATATCCCAATTTGACCCCTGCAACGTTGCTTTGGGCTGTCCATCTCCTGGACTAAAGGGAATTCTTGCTCCAAGGCAGACCTCTGCCCACCAGTGCTCCTTAAACAAGGCATGGTGAAGGAACAGGTTTTGTTGTTTTGTTTTCATTTCCATCTCCTTATGGCCTGATTTCTGTTTATAGAATAGACTGATCACAGGCTTGTCTATCTCAGCAAAGCCAAATTGTAATAAAATTTCCAAATACTTTACATTTTTATATTCTCATTGCATACTGCCAATTTTTCATACCACAGCCAGTTTTCATACCGGGGCCAGTTCACAGGTGACAGTTGAGGGGCAGTACTCCTCTCCAGGACTCTCTGGGAGAGTCCTGATACTCTCCCTACTCACTTCTCAGAGCTCAGGTGTGGTATCAGGAGCTCAATCATTACCAGCCCTAGAGTTCCTGCATTATCTATTACGGTTTTGTCTATGCCTTCGTGCATAGAACCTTTGTAAATAAACCATTCTCAAGTTGTCCTATTTTGATTATTCTATGTTCCTATTACTGATGCTTTATCTGAGCATGTGAAACAGTCAGTGTTTTTATCACCATTTGTACTGGATCACTTAAGGTTTACCTCACAAATGATCCAGACATGCTGGACTGTTGACACCCAGATGACAACTGTTTTTGCAGATCTAAGTATTTTGTGAGTTCAGCTTATTTCTCATTCAATATTTAGCTCATTAAAGTTTAGATGTATTTTTCTTGACAGATGCAGCTGTCATTGAATTATTTAAATGGTAAATTCTGGAAAGCTGAGCCAATACAGTGAATATAGAGGATTCAAGAAATAGAACATTCTAATTTGAGTCTGATTTGGCCTCAATAGGATGGGTGCGAGACCCAAATGGCAGAGTCTTTCTCTAAGATGTTATATGTATAGTTGTTGGAAGAACAAGGTTCTCTCTTCCTGGGAATCTCAGTTTTGAGATCCTTTTCCATTAGCCAAATAATAGAAGCAATGTGCTATTAGAATGAAATGTAGGGTCTCTAAAATGAAGAGTTAGAGGAGAGACAGAGTGAGGCCACCTTAATGGCATTATATGCTGAACGTAAGTTGAGTTTGGTTGCTGTACCTTGTAACCAAAGGGTCTTGCCTCATACATCACAAGGTAGGATAAAGTTACATAGAGAGTTCCAGATCACATGGTTGAAATCAACTAATTGGTCTAGGATCTAAACTCTTGTTCACTTGACTCCAAAATAAATGAACGATCTCTCTACTTTATCATTTCCTAACTACTGGGACACCAAGAAATTTAGAAACCCTCTAGAAACAGAAATCACAGAGCAGTTGTGTACCTGGATTATCCTGCTCCTTGGCCCTCTGAGCTGATTCTCCAGTGGAGCCTCAGTATGGCGACTTTCTTCCTTCAGCCTCTGTCCCCTCTTCCCTTCCCCTGAGACCTGCTCCCAGAGAATAAGAACCAGGCCCCAGGCCTTCTTTTAAAACTTTACTCTGAAAGAGAAGAGATGAGCAACTAATTATGTTAAAATTATATTTCTTCAAAGTAAAAGTATTAAACCAATGGGCCAGGGGTCTCTAAATACCTTAAAGTGGGAGGAGACCCTCACTTAAGAGATTTTTCATTCAGTCTTTGGGAACATGAACACAAACAAGGTTCTGGGGTATCTTTAAATATTGAACTATTTCAGGGTCAGAAACATTCAGTTAACTCCTGCCTTTCAGTAAGAATTAGTTGTCAGGATTAAACTTCTCTTCTGAATTAAGGTTCAGGGAATCTTTTTGAACCATAACTCAGTTATAAATAAAAAGATGACTAGGAGCAGTGCCTGTGGCTCAAGGAGTAGGGCGCTGGCCCTATATACCAGGGCTGGTGGGTTTGAGCCTGGCCTTAGCCAAAACTGCAGGAAAAAAAAAAAAGAAAACTAGAAGAGGAATGGGCATGCTTGTTATTTTAAGGAACTGCTCTTGTTTATTAGTAGTGTAAAGAGCTCAAAGACCCCTAGTCTCAGGTTTGGGCCTTTATTCCTTAGAGAAGATTTCCACATGGAAATGCTGATTCTCTCACCTCTTTGAGTTCTAAGCAATTAAAAGGGTTGATCAAAAACAATAGATATAAGGCAATAGTTGCAAGTAGAATTTATACAGGATAATCAAGCTGAGTTGTGGTATGTTCTCATTTAATGTTTTGCTCCCCTCTAGTGGAATTTTATATAGCGCACAATACCGAGTATGGTATAGGATAGCAGATCCTAGGGAAAAAAGTGATTTAAAAATGCGTATAAAAGGAATGTACTAGCTTGTATTCCCACCAGCAGTGCAGAAGTGTTCCCTTTTCTCCACATCCATGCCAACATCTGTAGTTTTGGGATTTTGTGATGTGGGCTACTCTTACTGGAGTTAGATGATATCTCAAAGGGCTATTGGTTTGCATTTCTCTGATGATTAAAGATGATGAGCATTTTTTCATGTTACTGTAGACCACACACCTGTCTTCTTCAGAGAAGCTTCTGTTCATGTGTCTTGCCCACAGTGAAATGGGATCACTTGTTCTTTTCTTATTTATAAGTTTGAGTTCTCTGTGGATTCTGGTTATCAAACCTTTGTCAGAAGAATAACCTGCAAATATCCTCTCCCATTCTAAGGGCTGTCTGCTTGCTTTACTTATGTATTTTTGGCTGTGCAGAAGCTTTTTCATTTGATCAGATCCCAGTAATGTATTTTTGGTATTGCCTCAATTGTCCTGGGGTCCTCCTCATAAAGTATTCTCCCAGGCCAATTTCTTCAAGTGTTTCTCCTGCACTCACTCTCTCCAAGAATCTTTATAGTTTCATGTTGTAAGTTTAAATCTTTTATCCAATGAGAGTCAATTTTTGTTAGTGGTGAAAGATGTGGGTCCAGTTTCAGTCATCTACAAGTTGCCGGCCAGTTCTCCTAGCACCATTTGTTAACTAGAGAATCTTTCTCCCAATTTATATTTTTGATAAGCTTATCAAAGATCAAATGACGATAATTGTCTGGGTTCATCTCTTGGTTCTCAATTCTGTTCCATACATCTACCTCTCTATTTTTGTGCTGGTACCATGCTGTTTTGATCACTATAGATTTATAGTATAGTTTGAAGTCTGGTAGCGTGATTCATTCCTCCTGATTTGTTTTTATTTCTGAGTAATGTCTTGGCTACTTGAGGTTTTTTTGGATCTAAATGTAGACCTTCCATTTGATCCTGCATTTCCTCTACTAGGTGTATATGCAAAAGACCAAAAATCACTTGACAACAAAGATATTTGCACCAAATTGTTCACTGCAGCTCATTCATAATTGCCAAGTCAGGAAAGAAGCCCAAGTACCCATTGACCCATGTTTGGATTAATAAATTATAGTATATGTATACCATGAAATATTTTACAGCATTAAAAAAAGATGGAGACTTTATCTCTTTTATGTTTACATGGATGGAGCTGGAAAATATTCTTCTTAGTAAAGTATCTCAGGAATGGGAAAAAAAAATATCCAGTGTACTCAGTACTACTGTGCAACCAATTTATAATCATTCACACCAAATAGAAATTCTGGAAATAAAAGTTAAATTATCTGTAATATAAAATTCACTTGATGGGTTTAACAACAGAAGGGGACAACAAAGGAAAGGGCCTCTGAACTTGAAATTAGATCAATAGAATCATCTAATATGCAGTACTATGATCAGAAAAACCTTAACATGAAAAAAATAGAGCCTTAGGGATTTGTAGCACAATATAATAAGAGGCCCAGAGGAGAGAAAAAGGGAATTGAGGGGAAAAAGAAACTTTTTTAGGAAGTGAACAAAATTTTCCCAAGTTTTGTGTAAATGATAAATTTTCAGTTTACCAAAGCTGTGCAAACCCCAAGACAGCACAGTCGAACTGCTGAAAATCAAAGGTAAAGAGAAATTCCTGAAAGGAACCAGAGAAAAACAACAAACTACATATAAGGGAACAATGATTTAAATGACCACTGAAGTCTCATCAGTAACAGTGAGGTCAGAAGACAATTAACCAATGTCTTTAAAGAGCTATGAGAAAAAACAATGACAACGACAAAACTTATCAGCCCCAAATTCTATATCCAAAAAAATATTCTTCCAAGAAAGGTAGGCAAATAAAGATATTTTTGGATAAAAGAAAACTAAGGGAATTCAAAGAACTTATCAGAAGAAATGCACTGTAAAAACTGCTAAAAGAAGTTTCTTAGGATAAAGAGAAATAAGACCGATGGAAATTTGGCTTTTTAGGAGGAAGAAAAGGAAGGAAGGAAGGGAGAGAGGAGGGCAGGCAGGAATCAGAACTGGTAGATAGAAAATTTCTCTTAGTCTTTTAAAGATATACATAACAATTTTAAGCAAAAATTATAACATTGTCTCATAGAGTTATAGTGTATACAGATATAGTGTTATAGCATAAAGGACAGCGTTGCTGAGAAGTGGGCCTATATGGTTGCAAAGGTTCTACATTTTACATGACGTGATATAGTAATAGTCTATCTCAACAGGACTTTGGGTTACACAGATGTATACACTTATCCAAAATTACCATGTCCTTATACTGTATATAAATTATATCTTTAAAAGTACTATAGACCAGCTCAGCGCCTATAGTTCAACCGGCTAAGGCGCCAGCCACGTACACCTAAGGTGGTGGGTTCAAATCCCCAGCCCGACCCGCCAAACAACGATGGCTGCAACCAAAAAATGGCCAGGCGTTGTGGCGGGCGCCTGTGGTCTCAGCTACTTAGGAGGCAGAGGCAAGAGACTTGCTTGAGCCCAGGAGTTGGAGGTTGCTGTGAGCTGTAATGCCACGGCACTCTACCCAGCTTGAGGCTCTGTCTCCAAAAAAAAAAAAAAAAAAAAGAGTCACTTAGACGCTGTGATGACTGAAACTCGAGACCATGCTCACTGGTCCTTGGAAAACAAGCCATCTCAGCCCATTATCATTAAGCGAATTTTTAAAACTCCTCTAAAAGATTTAACAATCAAAAAAAAAAAAAAAAAAAAAAAAAACTCCTCTAAAAGAAAAACAAAACACCACTTCCACAAGTGCTTTATAATAAATCTAAATGGTTTGCTAATTGCCTGTCACCGCTACAAATAGTATTTGCTTTTCTGGGAGCTTTGCTTTTAAGGCCTTGGAAATAAATCAGAACTTTTAATTCATTTGAGGACAGGTTGGCGGTGGGGGTGGGGACAACGGGTTGAGGGAAGCCTCCAGGATAAGAGAATCTTCTCAAGCTTTATCTTATTGTGTGATGTGAGGAGAACATAATCAGAAGCCAGCTAGAGAATTAATTTTATTTTACATTAATTTTATTTTTCCCCAGCTCCTAAAAAAGTATGGCTCTGACAAATTTTAAAACTATATCCTAATTTTCTGGGAGCAGAAGTAAGTAATCAAAGTAAGATATGATGGATACTGAATAAAGTTTATGATCCACATAATGAGGGCCCTCCTATAATAATGCCCTTTTATGGACTAATCAGCTCATGTGCTTAGAACTGATATCTTAAAACTTATTTTTTTTAATATGACAATTGGAATTTTAAAAAAGCGATTTAGACATGGTTGCACATGTAATACCAGTGCTGATTCTTTGTCTGTGGATGTCATTTTCCTTCAAATGTAAGCCTCAGTGATTAGCGCAGCTCCCAGGACAGTCGGTTCCAAAAGATTGTGGGGTCAGCCCTGGAGCGGCAGGGAGGTCCTCGGAGGCCCTGTCACACAGCTGACTGCGTTAGGGACTCTAAATGCCACGTGTGACTTGTGGACATTTGTTTTTATTTCTGGAAAGTGGAATTTAATATAATATCACATTATCCCACTCAGAGCACTGTACTCTTCAAAATTGCTTCCTCAATCCCGCCAGCCGTCAGAAACCACGAGCTGCAGATAGGGAAAAGTTTTATCAGGATGTACTCGCTGCGCACAGCACTGCCAGCTCCTGCTAAGAACGGCTGTGCTCACACGAAATGTTTAAGAATTCAAATGCAGAACTTTAACTCACTGGCTGGTAATAGCGATCAAAACAAAGACGCTGTGACAGACTTACCTTCCGATTCCAATAAGGAAAATGTCAAACTGAGATGTAAAATTGAGGATAAAAAGTCAATAGTTAATGATGAAGAGATGAATCAGCAGAGCACAGAGGGAGCTCCGGGCAGTGAGGCTGTGTGGCGTGAGCTGTAACAGCGGACACACTTCCCACACCCTTGTCCAAACCCGTGGAAGGCACAACGTCCCCGGGGACTCGGGTGAATATGAGGTGTCAGTGTTCACTGATGGTGACACCTGCACCACTCCGGCAGGGCTGTTGATAGTGGTGGAGGCCGTGCCCGTGGGTGGGGAGATGGGGCAATGGAGGAAATCCTACATCCTGTACCCAATGACCAATTGTGCTGTGAACCTAAGAGGGGTCTAAAAAGTAAAGTCTATAAAGAAAACCTGTAGCTGATTAGTAGTTGATACTATTAAATCTCATTCCAAGTCAAAGTGGAACATCGCTTCCTCCAGTGCGCTGGTGACTTGCTTTAGGCTGACAGCTGCAACGTGTGTGTGCTGGGACTCTGCAGTCTCTAGAGTGGGAAACGGGGTCCAAGAAGACGAGGACTATAGCATGGAAGAGGTCTGCAGACCCCTCAGATCGGCCCCCCAACTGGTGTGGAGCAGCAGACAGAACTCAGGCCCCTCACTACCTACAACACTGTCCCCAGGGCCACACAGATGCCCACCACATTGCTCACCCCGTCCTCCTGGACTCTGCCTGGGACATACCTTTTGCGTTGGAGGAGCCCCGGGATCAGGTGGGGTAGAGGAAAAAAGGCCATGGGGCCAGTATTAAAGCTGCCACCCAAAGCAGCCACCAGGCAGTCTGCAAGCCAATGATATGTTGGTCTTGGTCCCAGAAAATTAAGAAGTAGTTTTAAAATTTGTCAGAGCCGTACTTCTTCTGGAGCCAGGGACAGGCATATGCTGGACATATTGGGCCCTCCAGTTCCTTTCTGTCTTTTGTTTGGGGATGGACAAAGTTGAGTTTTCCTGACAGAGCCTTGGGAAAGGATGACTGGGTTTCAGAAGGTGATTATTTGTAAAGCATAAGGAAGAGGATGTGGGATAATCCTGCACACGGCCACACCCTGTACAAGATCTCCCAGCCAACCCTCCCCCGATCATCCACCCCGCACACAGGGCTTGATTTCCCGAGTTCTGTGCATGAGCCGTGAGGGCCAGGAAAGCCAAGCTGAGGGGTCCAGGTCATCATGGAGGCCTCGGACTGAGTTCCAATGTCTGCCCTTTGCTGTGCCCGGCTCCCCTGGGTCACGTCCTTTCACTCCAGGGACAGTCAGCAGGCCTGGAGCTCCGATTGCTAGAAAACAGGAATTCCTGTGCTTTTATATCTAAACCGTGTCCCAGGATTGAAGACGGGGAGGGTCAAACATCCCAGTCATTGGCACGGTCAGTCTGTACCTACAATCCCAGTGGGACTGGGCAGGAGGCAGAGCCCAGGACTAATTACCCACGTCACTGCCGACGCAAACACACAGCCCGGCAGAGGTGTTTGTGGGTTGTGCCGACACCCATGACAAAACATTATTTTATTATTTATTTTAAAAATATTACAGTCAAGTAAAAAAACTAGAAATAAAGAGGAGGCAGTGACTTCATTTAAACAGAATTGAGGATTCACTGTCTGCCTAGAAATGAAACCAACCCTTCCAAGCAAAACGATTGATAAATAAAAGAGGAGCGACTAGCATGTTTTATAAATGGAGCCTCTCCCGCCCTGTGTATTATAAAACGCTCTCTAGAATCTTACAAACTCCAGCAAGGCAGGAGTGTATTAGAGTCTCATGGAGATGGGGGCCCTGGGGAGCAGAGGAGGCGGCGCCCGACTGCTGGGCTTGCCGCGGTGGGCAATGCTTAACCAACCGGGAGAGGCAGGGACGGCGACCTCATTAATATGGAATGTGTGTAGGAGGGAAAAATTAGGGTCATATCATCTATCATCACTGACTTCATCACCCTGAGAATGAGGAGAAAAAAACCTTGACATGAGAATGAATTTTTATAAACCATACACACTTTCTGACATTTTAAGGGAAGAAAAAAATATATGTGGCGTGGTATTCTTCAGCATGCCAGGCAATGTATTTATTTAAGGGATAAGTGCCTGAATTTTTCAAGGAGATGGGTCTCAACGAGCTGATGCTGGCACAGGGGACCTTAAACAGAAAGGGGCATTTGTCCCTAAGCAGAGTCGGCAGTCACACAGTGAAGGTGCCGTGCTATGGGTGCCACACTGAGGGTGAAACACCAAGGGTGTCACACTGAGGGTGCCACACTGAGGCTGTCACACCGAGGGTGCCATGCCATGGGTGCCACACTGAGGGCGCCACGCTTCAAGATGAGATCCCAGAGGAAATCCAGCAAATAGAACTGGGCACCTCCCTTTGTGCAAGGTTGATGGATTTACTGATAATTTGCATTAAGACTCAGCCTTTCCAGGAAAGCAGACAAGAAAGGAAAAGGGTTTTACCTGTCACAGTTCTGTGAAGACAAATTATTCAGACATCACCAAACTGCCAGGAGCAAATGAAAAGAACGTTCCAGGAACTGCTGAGTGGACCTTTTCTAAACACCTGATAAGTGATTTCGTCCTTATTTTTTTTCCATACATTTGTTTTACCTTTTAAAATAGTAGGATATGACAAACGACACTTCAAACTTAATGATGATACAAGATTAGAGAGGAGGGTCCCACAGAAGTACAAGGCAAGCCACAGATGTCATTTTAAATTTTCCAAAGGACACTAAACAGAAGAAATAGATGACAGAAATTTTAGTCATGTATTTGGAAGTCAATAGATGTGAAATATTATTCTAATAGTTAACAAAAAAAAAAGAATGAGATATTTACGTTCTTTCTGTCTTACGAAATGTCCAAATCTGGTGTGCATTTTCCACTAACAGTTCATCCCTGTGGGGACCACGTTTTAAACACTCCATGCCCACCCGTGGCCGTAGACTGCAGACCGGAATATCTTATCTTTCCAGGTGTCTAAGTGGAAGTTTTATTTTAAAATATATTCTAGGCTACCATATTATTTTTTGGCAATTAAGTAGGTGAAAGAATAACTATTTTTTGTGTTGGGGGGTTTTCTTAAGTTAGATACACATATATTTAAACAGACATTTCTTATTCCTGAATGTCTTCATTAGACGGGTTCCCTAAATGTCATCAGGACCTATAGCTCTCACCATCTAGAACTTTATATGATCTAGGAGAGGTTGTGAAAGGTTGTTAGTGCAACCATTCAAACTGGTTTAGCAGTAGGATTTTAAAATAACTGGAATTAAGACTAATAAAATAACAAGCAGGGGCATTCTCTGTATGTCAGACACTACGATCTTATAACCCTAAAAAATCTATGCAGTGAGCATCATTCCTAAGCCTGGCATTGATGCGGGAGCTGGCAGCCTCCCTCTGCAGTCTGGTGAGGGGACAGCTCCCCCCCAGGCTGCTGTCCGCGGGGTCCTGACCCCAGGACCGTGGGGACTTGCATTTCTAGGAAGCTGCAGTACCTTCCTTCTGAGAGTGAATCTCAGGGCTGCTCAGATTCCCAGGGACGTCAGTGGGAAACATCTCACCAGCAGAAGAAAGAATAGGGAAAGCACGGATGAGGAAGAAAACACCCCTAAAATGACCTCCAACTGATATGATGAACGCTTGGGGACTTCAGGACCCAAAGCCAGACTGTGACTGTGGACACAATGTGTGTCCCCCACAGTGAGAACAGGGTCCTAGTCTCCTGGTTCCCCAGATTCCTGGAAAACTGCGTTTTCTTTTTTTTTAATTAAATAATACCTATGTACATTAATGCAATTATGGGGTACAGTGTGCTGGTTTTACATACAATTTGAAATACTCTCATCAAACTGGTTAACATAGCCTTCACCGCATTGTCTTAGTTATTGTGCTAAGATATTTATATTTTACCTTTAGTAGATTTAACATGTACCCTTGTAAAATGCACTGTAGGTGTGGTCCTGCCAATTATCCTCCCCGCTCCCCTCCCTCTCCTCTTTCCCCTTCATCTTGGGCTATATTGGGTTATAGCTTTCACATGGAAGTGTGGGTGCTTATAAATTAGCTTCATAGTAGGGCATAGTTTTGCTCTGTTATAAAGATCAGAAAGAAAAACAGAAGATGAAGTGTAGAGGAAGGGGAGAGAGAAGGGAGGGCAAACAACAAAAAAGAACATTATTCCAGAGAAGAAACACTAGGGGCCCCTCTCTCTCTCTCTCTCTCTCTCTCTCTCTCCACCTGAGGATCCTTACCCAGTCACATGCTTCCCTCTAGTGTCTGAAACGTGGAATACACAATCATTTTATAAAAAAATAATCGACAGGAAACCCAGTAAAGTAATTGCCTCGTGTGGACGGCATCCTTACAAGCTGTGGGTTCTTTCTTTTCAAGGTGACTTTCCCAGGGCTCTTGCAAAGCTGGGAGAGAAACAGCTTCTTCCCCAATCTGACCATCTCGGCTTGCCGTTAGTACAGGGGTGTATTTTTATAAATATTCCTGAGAAATTTCAACATAAAGACCTGGCTCTGCTCTTTATCTGGTCAGCTGGTTGTCAGAGTTTGGTTTTGTGTTTTGCCATTTTAGCTGGAATTCTCACTTCCCACCTAGAGCCACACTGATAAAGCTTGCTACTGTCTCTGGGGTAATTAAAGGTAAGGGCTCCACCCTAAGGCAGGAGAGCAGAGTAAACATTCAATCCCTTCAGACATTTCAGTATTTCAGAATGGAGGCTGATCATGTCAGAACAGCCCGTATTATTAAACAGAGCCTGACCACCAGGGGACCAGGGTGTGGGCTGGGCTGGGTGTGCCAAGAGTGCCATCCCCTCTGGCCCCACTTCCTCAGCCAGGACGTGGCCCCAAATATTGTGGGGGCTTCTTTAACAGGTTGGGGGGAGGGCGGGGGACACAGAGGACAAGTCTACATAGAGAGACTGTGTCTTCCAACTGTTGAAAATGCTGGAAATAGTTCTCACCTGTCCTCTGGTTTGTGAAAAGTCCAATTTGGAGCAAGATGACTTGCAAATACCAGGGCTTATCTTTTTATCTCCAAAGAGGAAATCAAAACAGCACTTCACGTCTGAGTCCTCCCTACGGGCTGGGTGACCTGTCACTGCATCACGTACTGGTTATTTGGTCATCACAACGACTGGTGCTGTCAGCGTAGTCCGGCTCCCCGTTTCACAGAGGAGAAACTGAGGCACGGAGATTACGTGGTCTGCCTAGATTTGCTCGACAGTGAGGGGTGCAGAGGGTGTTCTGAGGAGAAACAGAAACATAGCTGTGCAGAGACAGTCATGTGGGGGAAATTCCACCTCCTTTTCAAATGGCTTCTTTATTCTCATCTAAAGGTGCATTTCCCCCGCCGGCAATCCGCTAACCTCTAGCAATGGGCTGCTTTTGTGAGCCGCAGGACACACCGTGTAAATCATGTTTCCTCACTCCTGAATCCTGCAGCAAAGTCCCTGAGACAGAGCAGTGAGCAGACCTGGCTCTTTAAATGAGTGGAACAGACTGGGAAAGCCACATGAGACAATGGAGCATTCAGACAAAAGATGCGGCCAAGTAGTCTGCAGCCCTAAGGCTAATGACCAGATAGCTGCATTCCCTCAAACCAGGAAACGTGGTTGAACCCTGACTCACCATCAGGACCAGGGCACGGTCAAAGAGGAGTCATCCTGATTCTCACAGGAGCCCGGGACAGTGGGGCATGACGTGGTGCTCATGAAAAACGCTACTAAAGGCGTCACATGCATGATGCACCCACAGGCATCACGGGCGCAGGGTCCCCTGGCCCCTCCCTGCTGGAAACTCCAGCTCCTGGGCCCCACTGGCAGCTGGGCTCAGGGTCACACCAGAGACAGGGCAGGGTCAGAGCTGCCTGTCCACCCAGACATGCAGGCTGCCGTGGGGGTGACTTCATCTCGGGGCTCGCACTTTCAAGTCCCTGTTTGGAGGGTCTGTCTGTGTTTACTAAACCATACAAAGCTCTTAGGCAGCCAGGGCTGCATTACAAGGAGGCCAGTCGGTTTAGAAGTTGGTTAAGTAGAGCTTCCAGCTGCCCATCGGGAGTGCAAGGGGCTTAGAGGTCGTCACTCTGTCCCACCAAGTGAGAAACCGAACCCTGATGTAGATGGTGGCATCCAGGTGACAAGGACGTGTCAGTGAAGCAGGTGAAGGAGCCTCCTGGCAGAGGACTGGCTTCCATGAAACCCGTCCCCTGCTCCAGGGCACAGCGGGAACTGGTCAGCTCTGTCCCTCCACCTTCCGGTGACCCCCACACAGTAAGTGTCAGGGAAACTGAGCGTCCCTGAGCATTCTGGGGACTACTGGACCCCACACCAGCTGGAGCCACTCTGAGGATGGAAAGAGGTTACGTGTTCAGACACAGGATGGTCCCTCAAGAAATTAACCACCAATCTGTCCCATCGTCCAGGAGGTCGGAAGAATATCAGAGTTAAACCTTGTCATGCAGAAGATGTTGGCAATATTTATTCTGAGTTTCTTTTCTTTTTTTTTGAGACGGAGCCTCAAGCTGTCCCCCTGGTAGAGTGCCACGGCATCACAGCTCACAGCAACCTCCAACTCCTGGGCTCAAGCGAGTCTCCTGCCTCCGCCTCCCAAGTAGCTGGGACTACAGGCACCCGCCACAATGCCTGGCCATTTTTTGGTTGCAGCCATCATTGTTGTTTGGTGGGCC
>CAUYTI010144231.1:0-12716 GCA_963575145.1 Galago senegalensis | reverse complement strand
TCATAAAGAACAGAAAATATATTTACTATTCATTAAGTGGAAGTGGATCACCATAAAGGCCTCATCCTTGTCATCTTCAGGTTGAGTAGACTGAGGAGGAAGATGCAGAGGAAGGGATGGTCTTGCTGTCTCGGGGAGGCCAGGGTGGGAGACAATGTGAATGTGAGTAGACCCACATGTTCATGCCCATGTTGTTTAAGAGTCCACTATAAATATGTTACATGTTACGAAAAAAAAAAAAAAAGAAAGGAACACCAAGAAACTTTTGAAATCAGCAAAAAGAAAATGCAGCCAACACATCCTATCAGATTGGGCCTGGCCCTTAACTTCTCTGTCTTCTATTATGAGATTCTGAACTACCCAGAGAAAGCCTGCTCTCTTGCAAAGACAGCTTTTGATGAAGCCATTGCTGAACTTGACACATTAAGTGAAGAGTCATACAAAGACAGCACACTAATAATGCAATTGCTGAGAGACAACTTGACTTTGTGGACATCAGATACCCAGGAAGATGAAGCTGAAGCAGGGGAAGGAGGGGAAACGTAACCGGCCTTCCAACTTTTCTCTGCCTCATTCTAAAATTTACACAGTAGACCATTTTGTCATCCAAATAGTTGGATGACACAACTGTCACACAAATAGTTTTTTTGTTTACGATTTATGACAGGTTTATGTTACTTCTATTTGAATTTCTATATTTCGCATGTGGTTTTTATGTTTATTATTAGGGGAGTAGAGCCAGTTAACATTTAGGGAGTTATCTCTTTTTATCTTGAGGTGGCCAATATGGGGATGTGGAATTTTTATACAAGTTATAAACGTTTGGCATAGTACTTTCAGTACATTGTGGCTTCACAAGGGCCAGTATTAAAACTGCTTCCGTGTCTGAGCAGAGAAAATTGCCTACATATTGGTTTGTCCTGGTGGGGAGTATAAGGGATCACTGGTTTCAGTCACAGGCATAGTTATTGTGGGTACTTTTTAAGTTTGGAGCACTTACCCAGCTGTAGTGGGAACAGATGTCTCATGGATCCTACGTGTTAAACCGTGTGTATCTGTGGAATACTAAATCTCAGGGTGCACACCTTTGACTACAGCTGCAGAAGTGTTCCTCTAGACAAAGTTGTGACCCAGTTTACTCTGGATAAGGGCAGAAACGGTTCACATCCCATTATTTGTACAATTACCTGTGGTTGCTTTTATTATTTCGTACACTCATTTTATTTGTATTTAAATGTTTTAGGCAACCCAAGGACCAATATAAAAGAAAAGATGCAGTAAAAAGAATTTCTTGATGTCCATTACTTTGTGTATATCAAGCACAGCAGTAAAACAAAAAACCCATGTATTTAACTTCTTTTAGGTTTTTGTCTTTTGTGATTTTTTTTTGATACTTGCCTAACATGCATGTGCTATAAAAAATAGTTAACAGGGAAATAACTTGAGATGATGGCTAGCTTTGTTTAAATGTCTTATGAAACGTTCATGAACAATCCAAGCATAATTGTTAAGAACATGTGTGTTAATAATGGCTGCAACCAAAGAAATAGCCGGGCGTTGTTGTGGGCGCCTGTGGTCCCAGCTATTTGGGAGGCGGGGGCAGGAGACTCGTTTGAGCCCAGGAGTTGGAGGTTGCTGTGAGCAGTGAAGCCATAGCACTCTACCCAGGGTGACAGCTTGAGGCTCTGTCTCAAAAAAGAAAAAAAAAGAACATGTGTATTAAGTTCATGTAAGTGGAATAAAAGTTTTATGAATGGAAATAAATAAATAAATAAATAAATAAATCTTCTCACTCAGGTTTCCAGGGGCCTCTTGTCCTCTCTCCCTTTCCAGGACTCCCCCACAGGTTCCTGGGCTACTTGACAGTGAAACTCAGAACCACTCAAAGTGTCCCTAAAGAAGAGACCTCTTGCCTCCTCTCATTTGGCCTCTTCTTGGCTTTTTAAAACTGAGACCGATGAGATTCCTGGCTGTACCTGTTTGAGCTTCTTTGAAAACAGAAGGTGTTGGCTCGGCGCCTATAGCTCAACCGACTAAGGTGCCAGCCACGTACACCTGAGGTGGTGGGTTCGAATCCCCAGGCCGGACCCGCCAAACAACAATGATAGCTGCAACCAAAAAATAGCCAGGCATTGTGGCAGGCGCCTGTGGTCCCAGCTACTTGGGAGGCGGAGGCAAGAGACTCGCTTGAGCCCAAGAGTTGGAGGTTGCTGTGAGCTGTAATGCCACAGCACTCTACCCAGGGGGACAGCTTGAGGCTCTGTCTCAAAAAAAAATAAAAATAAAAAAAAAATAAAGTATCTCAAGAAAGAAAATAGAAAATTCAATGTACTCAATACTAATATGAAACCAATATAACAATTACATGTCCACACAAATGATAAAACACAAATAGAATTTGGTGGGACCACACCTATGGTTCATCTTACAAGGGTACATGTGAATCTTTCTAAATGTAGAATATGTCTTAACACTATAACTAAGTGAATGTCATGAAGGCTATGTTAACCAGTTTGGTGAAAGTATTTCAAATTGTATATAAAACCAGCACACTGTACCCTGTGATTACATTAATGTACACAGCTATGATTTAATTTTAAAAAATTAAAAAGAACTACACAAACAGAGCCTAGCAAGGGGGAGGGGAGAGAAGAAAGACAGGAGGGAGGCAGGCAATTGGCTGAATCTCACCTAATGTGCACAAAGTGAGGTTGTTCAGCATGCCCCCTAGGTGAAGGGTCAACTGCAACTTGAACTTTATTTTGGAAGTGAGAACAATATAACCTAAAAAATTGCACCCTCATACCAATTTGAAATTTAAAAAAATACTACATTAAAAAAATCCACTGTAAGGCTATCAAGGGTATCCATATGGGGTCAGAAGAGATTAAACTTTCATTCTTCGCAGATGATATGATTGTATATCTGGAAAACACCAGGGAATCTACTACAGAACTCTTAAAAGTGATCAAGGAATATAGCAGTGTCTCAGGTTACAAAATTAACACTCATAAATCGGTAGCCTTTATATATACCAACAACAGTGAAGCTGAAAAAATGGTCAAGGACTCTATTCCATTCACAGTAGTGCCAAAGAAGATGAAATATTTGGGAGTTTACCTAACAAAGGATGTGAAAAATCTCTACAAAGAGAACTATGAAACTCTAAGAAAGGAAATAGCTGAAGATGTTAACAAATGGAAAAACATATCATGCTCATGGCTGGGAAGAATCAACATTGTTAAAATGTCCATACTACCAGGTGGCGCCTATGGCTCAGTGAGTAGGGCACCAGCCCCATATACCAAGGGTGGCAGATTCAAACCCAGCCCCAGCCAAACTGCAACAAGAAATAGCCAGGCATTGTGGTGGGCACCATAGTCCCAGCTACTTGGGAGGCTGAGGCTAGAGAATCGCCTAAGACCAGGAGTTGGAGGTTGCTATGAGCTGTGATGCCATGGCACTCTACTGAGGGCGATAAAATGAAACTCTGTCTCAAAAAAAAAAAAAAATCCATACTACCCAAAGCAATATACAATTTTAATGCAATCCCTATTAAAGCTCCACTGTCATACTTTAAAGATCTCAAAAAAATTATACTTCATTTTATATGGAATCAGAAAAAACCTTGAATAGCCAAGACATTACTCAGAATAAAAACAAAGCAGGAGGAATCATGCTACCAAACCTCAGACTATACTATAAATTGATAGTGATCAAAACAACATGGTACTGGCACAAAAACAGAGAGGTAATGTATGGAACAGCATAGAGAACCAAGAGATGAACCCAGCTACTTACTGTTATTTGTTCTTTGACAAGCCAATTAAAAACATTCAGTGGGGAAAAGATTCCCTATTTAACAAATGGTGCTGGGCAAACTGGCTGGCAACCTGTAGAAGACTGAAACTGGACCCACACCTCTCACCACTAACTAAGATAGACTGTCACTGGATTAAAGATTTAAACTTAAGACATGAAACTATAACTACTAGAAGAAAGTACAGGGAAAACTCTAGAAGAAATCGGTCTGGGCTAATATTTTATGAGAAGGACCCCCGGACAATTGAAGCAGCATCAAAAATACACTACTGTGAACTGATCAAACTAAAAAGCTTCTGCACAGCCAAGAACCCAGTACATAAAGCAAGCAGACAGCCCTCAGAATGGGAGAATATATTTGCTGGTTATGTCTCTGATAAAGGTTTAATAACCAGAATCCACAGAGAATGCAAACGTATTAGCAAGAAAAGAACAAGTGATCCCATCTCAGGGTGAGCAAGGGACTTGAAGAGAAACTTCTCTGAAGAAGATAAGCGCATGGCCTACAGACACATGAAAAAATGCTCTGCATCCTTAATCATCAGAGAAATGCAAATCAAAACTACTTTGAGAGATCATCTAACACCAGTAAGATTAACCCACATCACAAAATCCCCAAACCAGAGATACTGGCATGGATGTGGAGAAAAGGGAACACTTCTACATTGCTGGTGGGAATGCAAACTAATACATTCCTTTTGGAAAGATTTTTGGAGAACACTTAGAGATCTAAAAATAGACCTACCATTCAATCCTACAATTCCTCTACTAGGTATATATCCAGAAGATCAAAAATCACACTATAACAAAAATATTTGTACCAGAATGTTTATTGCAGCACAATTCATAATTGCTAAGTCATGGAAGAAACCCAAGTGCCCATCCACCCACGAATGGATCAATAAATCGTGGTATATGTACCCCATGGAACATTATGCAGCCTTAAAGAAAGATGGAAACTTTACCTCCTTCATGTTTACTTGTATGGAGCCAGAACATATTCTTCTTAGCAAAGTATCTCAAGAATGGAAGAAAAAGTACCCAATGTAGTCAGCCCTACTATGAAACTAATTTATAGCTTTCATATGAAAGCTATAACCCAACTATAGCTCAAAAATATGGGGACAGGGGAAAAGGAGGAAAGGGGAGGGGGCAGGATGGATGGAGGGAGGGTAATTGGTGGGACGACAACTACAGTACATCTTACAAGGGTACATGTGAAACTTACTAAATGTAGAATATAAATGTCTTAACATAATAACTAAGAAAATGCTATGAAGGCTATGTTAACCAGTTTGATGAAAATATTTCAAATTGTATATAAAATCAGCACTTTGCACCCCATGACTGCATTAATGTACACAGCTATGATTTAATTTTTAAAAAATCCACTGTAGGCTCGGCGCCTGTGGTTCAAGTGACTAAGGCACCAGCCTAAGGTGGCGGGTTCGAATCCAGCCCAGGCCCGCCAAACAACAATGATGGCTGCAACCAAAAAATAGCCAGGCACTGTGGTGGGCACCTGTGGTCCCAGCTACTTGGGAGGCTGAGGCAGGAGACTCGCTTGAGCCCAGGAGTTGGAGGTTACTGTGAGCTGTGAAGCCATGGGACTCTACCCAGGGGGACAGCTTGAGGCTCTGTCTCAAAAAAAAAAAAAAATCCACTGTAAATCCTAGAAAAAAAAACTTGGAGAGCTTCTAAATGTAGAGATGTTCCACTTAAGGACTAGGTCCCTCTTATAGATGTATCAAAATATTACAAATGCTAAACTGGGACTTAATTCTCAAATGGATTTTATTTATTCTAATATAATCTGTCCACAATATACAACAATAAGTAATAAATTATTGTTTTCCCCACTGTGGAAATCTAATATGGAAAATGTATTTTATGAACTGATTATTTAAATGTTGTATTAAAAAAATTCTACTCTTTTATGTACAAAAAATCTGCCGTATGAGTTGTATTGATCTCACACTAGTTTTGAGGTGGGAGCTTCATAAAGATGTGAAATCTCTGCTCATTGTTTTTACTGTCAATCAGCACCTCTTCCTCCCACACCTCCGGTTGCTCTTCTCCACTTGGCCTGCCCAAGTGCGTAGAAAACAATAAAAAATAACAAAGTATTCACTAAAAATTGTTTTCAAACTTTTTATTCTAGTTTTGTAATAAAACACTGTGGCCCAAGGAAAATTATTTTTTCTTGTGTGGCAGTCAATGTATTAAAGTAGAAATATATGGTAATAGTTATAGATAGATGGCCACCAAGAAAACATACATACATACACACACACAATCTAAGAGAAAAATTAGTCTTGATAAATTTATATTTTGAACCATGTAGGTCTTCAGAAGCTCATTGCTTCAAAAAAAATGAAACCACCCTGAAAATGTGTTGTATTGTTCCTAAATCTGTCCCTGGAGCCAGATAGAAAACAAATCTTGTTCCCCACAACAGCCCTTTAGATATTTGAGGATGGGGTATTATTCCCATGTGGGCCAATTTCAGAAGAAATGAAGCCACAGGCATGCCCTGTGCTGTAGGTACAGGGGCTCTACCCACAGCCTTCCATTTCCTTCATTCAGATGGGTGCCTTGAGGCCTGGGCCAGCAGCCCCCACTCCTGACCATAAGTCAGACAGCACAACTGACAGGTCCCTAGATTCATTCCTTCAAACCTTTCTGTCTCCCTTCCTCCCTTTCTTCCATTTTTCCCCTCCTTTTTCTCATTTAAAGGGCATTATGCTGCACATCTGGTTCTGTCACTTGCATGTTTTCATCTCACAGCCATCTCTCTTCCTTTGTACATGTAAGCTAATCATGTCCTTTGCATGACTGTCTGAAATTACATGCTGTAGCTACATCAACTTATTTAACCAAATCCCTTCTTGGGGCTTCTTTCTCTCACACAAATATGGAGGTTGGGCCATTTACACAGTATAACTCAGAGACATAGAAATATATATTTATTTATCCATAAATTGAATGAAATTACTCACATGCATCATCCCTCATTTCCATAGGTGATGTCAACAAATAAACTGGCACCTACAATTTGTTCAGCCATTTCTAGATGATTAAATCTCAGATCCTCCTGGGCTGACTCAGGCTCCTTTGGTAAAGGCCTGGTCTGCTACTGTTTCCCCCCAGTCTTGTTTCCCTTCTTCCCTGAGAGTGATCTATGTTGGGATGTGTACAGGCTCCCAAAGTTCACTCTCCAACATCAGACAGGGTTGAAGTCTCTTCCATCTTTGACAATTGAAGAGTGGGATGAAGACCTAGTGCTCTGCCCTGCTGTGGCCTCCTATTATGACTATGGCTCATCCAGACAATACCTCACAGTGGTTCTTAACCTTCCTAATGCCCCGATGTATTTTCATTGTTACAAACAGGTCACAACCCACAGGTTGAGAACCGCTACTAGGGTATGTCTTGTGGGAACTGGCCTCGGAACCTCTCTTCAGCTTGCCTGGTGTGCACTGAGTAGAGCTCTGCGAGGCTGCCTTGAGCCTATCCCTCCGAACATTTCCCTTGACCCTCAAGTGTCTACTCTCTATAGGCCAGGTGCTCAGCACTGTGCTGGATTTGGGTTTCTGTACAGCACCCACATTCTAGCGATTGAGCAAACACAGTACGGCCTACACATCCTGAGACAGCTTCTGATTATCTCATGTCCTGCCCCTTTCTGGGACAATGCCCAAGTACCAAGGACACTAAGTCCTTTGGAAACACCCTGTATAGGGCGAAATGATTTATGACAAATGTGCCCCTGCAATGTATTAGGCAAAGGCTTATTATTTTGATAACTTTTACTAAGTCAATGAAATAGCAACCTAAAAAAAGAGCCTTGATGCCCACCTATGTCATACATAAAAATAAATACCAAATAGATCATCAATTAAAATGTGAAAGCAAAAATTGTTATACATTGAGTGAAAAAGAAGTGGAATTATGACTTTGGAGTAAGCAGAATATTTTTAGGATAGAACATAAGAGATATTGTCCACAAAGGTAAAAAAAATGAACAAAATAACTTCCATTAATTAAAGACAGCATTAGAATAATGCAAAGGTAAATCATTGAGCAGATGATTTTTGCAATTCATATACTCACCAATGGATTTATATTAAGAATATATAAAGAGGCCAGGTGTGGTAGTTCATTCCTACAATTCCAGCACTTTAGAGGCCAAAGCAGGAGAATCACATGGGGCCAAGAGTTTGAGACCAGCCTAGACAACATAGTGAAACCCTGTCTCTAAAAATATGAATATATAAAAAACTCCTGTGCATTAATAAGAAAAAGATAAACCGGTATAAAATAGACAAAAGAACTGAATAAACACAAATGGAATGTCCAAATATCTAATACATACATGTATATGTGTGTGTGTATATATATGTATATATATACAAATTAAGCCCAAATAAGACTTCTACTATTACCATGACATATCTTCCTTCCTATTGTAAACAAGTAAAAAACTAGACAAAATGTATAAAACAATCCTTTTAAGATATTAAATAAATCAGACAAGCCCTACAAATATCTCAACTTTCTAGATCAGGGCATTTTCTGGAAGGAAATCCAAAGAATAAAATCCAAATAAAGCATGGCAGACCTGCTGAGATGAGAAAACAGACCTTAAAATTGAGGAAGTTCAGACAACTGGAATTTGTGTTGTAAAGTAGAGGGCAATAGTGAATTAGATAGACAAAATGCTCTAGAAATCTTCAAATGGCTCACCTTAATTTCTTTATTGAAAGGCAAAACTCCAAGAGACCCGGCAGAGGACTGAAGGCTGAGAAACTAGCATAACTCAGAAAGGGCTAGAAATTAACAGCCAGAATGAAGAGACTTTGTTGAACATGAGAGGCATTCAATAGAAACCCCAAAAGCATAAGGCCTTAGTAGGAGAGTACCCAAAAAACAAAGCTCAAAAATAATTGTCAAAGGAATCTAGCTGATCAGCAACAAATATTAGTGCCTTTTGGAAAAAATGTAATAAACTCAGACATTTAACAGCATAATATTCAAAATGTCTAACATTCAACCAAACATTACTAGACACACAAAGAAGCAGGAAAATGTGACCTAAAACAAGCCCATCAATGAGAAAGACAGATGGAACTAGCAGATGATGACTTTAAAATAGTTATAAATATGTTGAAGAATTGAAAAAGGAAACAAATGAACATTATAGAAACAGAAGATGTACATAAAAATCAAATGGACTCATGTAGCTTGAAAATGTCTGAAATAAAAAATTCATTGGAAGGGCTTAACAGCAGATTAGACACTGCAGCAGAAAAATAAACAGGAAACTTGAGGATATAGCAACAGAAACTATGCAATTCAAATAGACTAGAAAAATGCTAAAACAAAACAAACACACACACACACAAAAACAACTCAAAATTGGCAAAGGATTTGAATAGACATTTTCTCAAAGAAGCACATGAAAAGATGTTCAACATCACTAATCATGGGAAATGCAAATCAAAAATCCCAATGAGACATCATCTCACAGCCATTAGGGTAGCTATTATCAAAACAAATACCAAGTGTCATGGGTGAGGGTGTGGCAAAATTAGATTTAGGCACTGTTGTTGGAAATGTAAAATATTATATCCCTGTGGAAAACAGTATGGCAGTTGCTCAAAAAATTGAAAATAGAATGATCAGATGATCCAGGAATTTCAGTATACACTCAAAAGAAGTGAAAGCAAGGAATCAAAGAGATACCTATACACCCATGTTTACAACAGCATTATTTGTGATAACCAAAAGGTGGAAGCAACCCAAATGCTTCCTGGCAGATGAATTAATAAACAAAGTGTGTTACATATTAACACATACAGTGAAATATTATTAAGCCTTAAAAATGAAGGAAATTCTGACACATGTTACAATATAGATGGACCTTGAGGACATTATGCTAAGTTAGCACAAAAAAAAAGAACAATACAATATGATTCCACCTATGTAAGGTAGAGCAATCAAATTCATAGAGACAAAAAATGAAATGGTGATTTGACTCTTAATTTAAACTGCAGGACCAGAGGGGAGTAGACTCATGTGTGTCCTTCAAGTCCATAGGAAATAAAGTAACAGTCTCATACAAGTGAGCAAGCTTTTCCAGGTACTTCATCCCCTTGGGAGCAGGGCAGAGAAAGGGCTTGAAAAAAACATAGCCTTTTCCCCCTTCCCTACAGAAGAACTTATAAATCACCCCTCCAGTGGCATCCAGGCAGGCTACCCTTCTAACTAACTTACTAGAGGGAGTAAAAGAGATAATCAATTATTAAACTAACACCAACATCCACCTAAGATACTGCATAATAAAGCTCTAGGTCTGGGAGCAGAAAAGATTGGCAACACAAGTCTCTAGATAGCAGGGAAAAAGTGAAGTCTTTCAACAGACATGCAAGCACCTCCAAGGACTTCATCCCCCTGGAGCAGTACAGAGAAGACCCTGCTTCTCCCCCAAGAAAGGTTTAGGACACATTGAGATATCCACAAACCCTCTCAAAGGGCTCTATCCTAAACCCAGTAGCTCTAAGAAAAGAAGGGATTAGGCATATGTGAGTCTGCCTTGAACTCAAAATAAAGAGGTTTTTAATGAGCATCCAAACACTTCCAGGGAACAGACACCCTGAGGGCAGGGTAGGAAAAGAGCAGGAACATGTATCTCTCACTTTCTCTCTGTAAGGACCTTATGACACACTGCCAGTGGCTATATGATAACCTGGTCTCTAATGAACTTGCACCGGGGAGCTAACAGGTCAAACAAACAATAGCCCTTCAGGAGTTGAAGCCAGAGCTCAGCATTTCATGAGATTTGCCCTCAGCTCACCCCAGAAATAAATCCAGGTCTTTTCGGTCTTTCTGGAAGGAGTGTGGCCATGCACTGAATGCCACAGCATCCATTGCTCCTCACCTAAAAGACTTTCTCCTTCATGACCCCTCTGTAAGTCAAGGGGGCTTTGCAATCCTGAGTGACCCAAGACTATAGAAAACAAGTAAGTGGACATATAATGAGCCCATACCCAGAAGTTATCTCTTTAGGATCAAAAAGTGCAACCTGAATGTGAGTATTCCATGGTTCCTGTACCCAGCTTGGTTCAAAGAGAATGAGAGATAAATGCCTGCACCCAGCCCTACAATAAAGATAGAAAGAAGTAGAATGCACACCCCAACTCTCCCAGCTACATCTGGAGAGCCTGGCTCCTATCATACTAGTCACAGGGTATTGACAAGACATGGCACACTCTAAATCCAGAGGGCCATCAAAAAATAAAGCACTACCCAGGAGGTCTAGGCAGGATTGCTTGAACCCAGGAGTTTGAGTTTAGCCTAGTCAACATAGTGAGAACATATCTCATAAAAAAGTTTAAGATAGCAGTAGCAATCTCAACAAACACAAAGATTAGACAAGCACCTTAAAGTCTCTGGCTACATGGACTGGTGAAAACTATCTCCTACACAAAGCTACTCTAATAGAAAAAGAGATAGGTGTATTATCTAATGCACAGAAACCAATGTATAGAATAAAGAAAAATTTAAAAACAGGAGAATATATTCCAAACAAAAGAACAAGAAAAAAAATATCCAAAAAACAACCCAAATGCAGTGGAGTTCTGCAATTTACCCAGTAGAGAAATCAAAATAATGGATAAAGATGCTCACAGAGGTCAAGATGATAATGTAAGAACAAGCTGAGAACTTCAGCAAAGCAATTGAAAGTACAAAGAAGTACCATATGGAAATCACAGATCTGAAGAATACCATAATCAAACTGAAAATTTCAATAAAGGGGTTCAACAACAGACTAAATAAACCAAAAAAAAAAAAAAAAAAAAAAGGATCCGTGAAGTTGAAGACAAGTCATTGGAAATCAACCAATCAAAACAAAAAAGAGTAAAGATAGCTTAAGAAATTGATGGGGCACCATCAAGTGGAAACACTCACGCATAATTCGCAGTCCAGAAGTAAAAGAAAAAATGAAAAAGACAAAAAATATATTCAAAAAGGAACTAGCAGAAAAATTCCCAAGTCTGGGGAAGGAATTAGCCAGATTAAGAAACCCACAGGAATATCAAACAAGATGAACCCTAAAAGACACACACCAAGTAAAATTTCAAAGTAAAACTGTCAAAAGTTAAAGACAAAGAGTGTTGAAAGCAGCAAGGAAAAAGCAAATCCTCACATATAAACCTCTATAAGGCTATGAGTGGACTTCTCAGCAAAAACCTTGCCAGCCAGAAGGGAGTGAGATGATATATTCAAAAGTATCAAAGAAAACGATTGCTAATCAAGGATTCCATGCCCAGAAAATTTATCTTTCAAATACAAAGAGGTGGTAATGGCTTTCTCATGCAAACAAAAAACAGATTTTATTATCACTAGACATGCATTATGAAAAAATGTTAAAGGAACTTCTTCAAGGTAAAGAAAGAAAATGCTAATTGCTAACGTAAAAATCATACAAAAATATAAAACTCACTGATAAAAAGTAAGTACACTGTAAAATCCCAAACACTCTAGTACTATAAAAGTAGCAGGTAAATCAATTATATACCTAGGTTAAAGGACAAAGGAAAAACTATTGAAAACAATAAAAGCCACAATAATTTTCCAAGGGATACATATTATAAAAAGGTATTAAGGTACTCATCAGTTCAAGAGTAGACTAACAAAATGTGCATATATATTCAGACTATATATATAGATGGTGCCATAAAGGGGGTACATATTTTAAGAGAAAAAGTTATCCTATTTATGCCTGTCCTGTGGGGATGCTAGCATTCATTTGCTTAACACTATCCTTTGAGTGAACATCGCACTACACATTGTTACTGTAATTCAATTCAACTTTCAAAAGTAATACATAG
>CAUYTI010144230.1:0-26645 GCA_963575145.1 Galago senegalensis | reverse complement strand
AATATAGATGGATTGGAGGTATATTTGGGGGAGATAAACGAAGGATTTATCAAGGAATGATTAGATGTGAGGAATGAGGAAATGAAAAAATAAGGGACATCTACGAAACTGATATATAGCTCTCAAATGAAAGATACAACTTAATTCTAGCCCAAGAATATGGGGAGGGGGTAGGGAAGGGGAGGGGAGAAGGGTGGCTGGTTGGTGGGAGGGTGACCAGAAAGATCAAGCTATATTTCTGTCTAACAAGGGAACTTTTCTAGAACTAGAATGTAAATGTTTTGACATAATGACTATGCAAATGACATGAAATTTATGTGAACTAGCTTGATGAAAGTATTTCAAAATGTATATGAAAACACTACACTGTACCCCATGTTTGCATTAATGTATAGAGCTATCGTTTAATAATAAAAAAAAGAAAAAAAAGGGACAAATGAGATTAGGAAGATGGTAGCAAAAAAGGTGTGGGGGGGGTGTATGAAAGATTTAGATTGAAGTTTCTGGGGAAATAATATCAGAAATTACAAGTAGGCATTTCAAGCTTTTAGACAAAGCTGCAGCTCTTAAAAAATTAAACATCAAAGAATCTTTAAACCCACTTATAACCTGTAGGCCCACATCCCCAGGTGTCCTGTCTTTTGGGGCCAGATCAATGTATGTCTTCCACATATAGATTTATAACTTTACATGTAACTCCTGTCTCCCTGAAATGCATAAAATCAAACTGTAACCCAACCCAAGTGAGACCACCTGTTCAGGCCTCTCGGGTGCAGCTCCAGGCAATGGTCACATACCCTCGGCACAGAATAAACCTCTTTAAATCACTTTACAGTTTGTTTTTAATTTGTTCCTTTGAAATCCTCAACAAAATTACACCTTTGTTGTACAGAGGAGATCAAAGAAAATTGTGCTGGAGATTTTACTTTGCGTAAGTGTCAACTAAGTTAGATTTTTGGAAATGATTTCCTGAGAAATAGTGTGTGTTACACACACGCACACACACGTATCTATTCTGCGAATGAATACCCAGTTGGTGTATGTATATAATATATATGTCTCCAACCTGATATTCAAAAGGCACCATAACACCTCATCAAATTACTTCTAATGATAGGAAGAATCAGGCACTGAAATACACAAAAAAAGAAACAAATGAACAGGGACATGCATGAGGAAAAGGGATGGGAAAATAGTTCCATTTAGACATTGAATTATACAAGTCCAATGAGATTTATTGGAGTTTACAAATACAGTGGTTCAGAGCAGTGTGCAGTCCAGCCGTTACAACTCATTTTAGTGCTAATGGCTTAAAGGGAGATTTTAAATAATGCCAAATCAACAAAGCCCTCTGTTTTAGAAAATACATATTTTCTCAGTGTTAACCTTGTTATTTTCTACGCTCTGAAGTCCTACTACCTTCCTCCGAGGATAAATTTTTGGATTAAATCTTAATGGCTTTTTGGAGAAGATTGATGGTTAAAAGGGAGATTTCAAAAGCCAAGTCAACAAAGTCTCGGGTTTGAGAGAAGATATATTTTCTCAGTGTCAACCTTGTTGTTTTCTATGCTCTGAAGTCCCACCACCATCCTTGGAGAATAAATTTTGGATTAAATCTTAATGGGTTTTTGGAGAAGATTGATGTACAGCAGCATAAAATAAAATGAATTATCTAATGATTTTCCTCATTACTGAGGATGGATGGCTTGTTTAGAGCCTCATTGGCTGAAACTGGCTTTCTGGAGAGTTTGAGATGAGGCACCAACGGATTGAAATAATTTATTTTTCAAGAGAAATTTTTAGAGTTACATGAATATGTAGATGTGTGTGTGTGTGTGTGTGTGTGTGCACACCCATTCACAAATGCTTCCTGGAGAATCAGTCCAGCAATGTAAAGGCCTCAGTGTTTTCTAATTAATGAAACAACTTAAGGAACAATTAAAAAGAGGAACACAGATTGGTAAAGATGTTTTCTTTCCAACACTTGTAACTACTTGACAAGCACTTTTTTTACCCCTTGTTTCCCCAGTTTTTCTTTGTCTGCCCTAGTGGAATTAAATAACTTGAAGGAAGACCTTGGTCTCCCAAGATGTATCCCAGTACCCAGAACCACACAAGAAAGATATATCACTTTACAAATAAATAAGAGTACATACATTTTTATCAAAGGAAGGCAATCTGGGAGTTGGTAGAGTCCTTATTTCTTCTGTGGGTAAAGGGAAGATAACTGACATTTACCACTTCTCTTCTTTACTGCTTAACTCATGACCCTTGGCCTTGACCCTACATCTCAACTGGTTGAACATTTTCAGTTTGTGTAATGATCCAGTCTTTTCTTGAAGGGTCTGAGTCCATAGCATGCCTACTACTGAATTGCTACAGACCATCATTAAATTTTACCAGTGTGTCCTAAAAATCCAATTTCCCCTCGATAATAAGAAGTAATAACCCCACCAAAATGGTAATACAACTTTTGTACCTGTTGATTCAGTGACATGAGAATCCAAAACAATCAGGCGGCAGTTTCAATTGCCAATCTAACAAAACTATTGCATATCCCTTAGTGGAAGCCTTATTTTTTTCTCTTGGAAACTGAGCTCAAATTTATAGGGTACAGAGCAAAAATTTTGTGAGCTAGTCATTAGATATATGTCTAACCTTTGGTCTCTGGACCCATGAACTCTGGCTCTGAAAATACAGTTTCAAATACCAGTTTGTTCAGAACATATGGTATTTATTTAGGGCAGCATCACAAACTTGTAGACACTGAATATTCAATAGAACTGTCCTTCCGGTTGTTGTCTCAACTGCTTCTGGTCATAGGGGCAGGATGGGATCACTAAATCCTGTTATAGTCAGCCAGTTGTCTCAATTATTTCATCATAAAATAAGTTCCTTTGTCAGAAGAATTGTTGTGTAGGATAGGATGGTAGAGAATAAACATTTAATTATTCTGTGGATAGTGATGGCACCAGGTAAACAATTCCATATCTATACAAGTAATCAGCAACTCTTGACATGGTAAAAAACTCATTCCCCTTGGTTGGTGATGAAAAACTTCATTCCACAGAGTACAAGGAACTTGCCAACTGGTGACTGAATGCTCACTAAGCATGGGGCTGCGTCAGCTCCTCAGCTTTTGTCCCTGCTCTTTGCAGATTGGAACTCAATGACAGTAACCAGTTCAACTTCAGTGAGGAAAGTCCATGAAGTCAAATTATTTCTATCTCTGTCACCAAGACCACATGGTTCATGAACCTATGAGTAAGAACCAGGAAGGAGGCTTAACTACCAACACATAACTATGGTATCTGGTCAGCCAGACAATTGAAAGATTTCTCTACATTTGGAAACTTGGTGGGGGGAACAGTATAAATTATACAAATGTATTTATACTCTTTAGCCATTCAAAGGACTGTCATCATGTTTGATTATATGTAAGATTTTTCAGTGATTGTAGAATGCACCTACAATTCAGACCAGTCCATGATAAACAATAGGATATTATGCCTAATCCAACACAAGGTAGTAGTAAAACATGATAAAAGAACATATACTAAAGAAAAAATAATACACAACTCTACCCCTTGGTGTAGAGTGCACTCAATAGGTCAAGTTATAGAGGAAAAATTAATATTGTGTGTCACAGTCCAGGTGGTCATGATATAACAACTTACAGAGGGGTTCAATATAAAGAGGTCAGTCTTCCATTGAGTACATGTAGTGCACAACCAATCTGTGAAAAATTAGGTCAACTTAAGGAGGTGGCCAATGCAGGGAGGTTGTCAGTGATGGGAGTTCTACTGCATTATATCTTAGTCAACATATATGGCATTAACTTGAGTAATAATATTGGAGAAAAACATATTGCCAACTGTTACAGGTTTAGGCTCTGAAAGTGTAAATTTGAGAGGTAATTGATCAAATTAGAACTAAGAAAAAAATGAGGCTGTAGGCTGAGCTGTGCATCCTATTCACCTTTTGTTAAGTGTGGCAGAATTTTAAAATATTGTAATGTAACATGCTATCTACTTATACAATCTGTAAACACTGTGAGATCACAAAATGTATAAGATATGGTGTCTACCCTTCAAGAGTATACAAGTCCTGTGTAATTTGCTGCCTATCAGTACTCAAGATTTTTAGTTTACTTCTATGAAGGACATTATAAGGAAGGATGCATAAAGTAAAAGGAGATAGAATATAGAGCCAGAATTAGCCAATTTAAATAAAAGTGAGTGTTTGCTAAGTTTATGAATCACATATAGTGAGACAGGGCAGAGAAGGAAGAAATTAAACTCCTTCTGAGACAAGAGCATTTGAAAGAGTTTCTGAACGGGAACCACAGATGATATTACTCAGAAACACACAATGCAACTCGCTTCTATTTACAGCTACGAACAATGGTGTTCACTGTTCTGTTTCTGAACATTTGCTGAACTATATAAATGAGACAGCTGCAGTGCACTGGCCTAGAAGACAATGGACACAGAGAAGGCGTGCAGGGACAGAAACCACCAGCACAATTAAAGGGAGGTCAAAGAGTTGTGTCCAAAAGTGGGGGGAGGGGCAACAATCATTTATCTAAAAATTGTGAGAGTCTATGCAATTTCTAGCAATTTCTAGAAATTATCTTACGACCCAAGGAGAATTGAGAACCAGGAACAATTTGAGCAATAGTAGACAGGAACATCTAAGAAAATATGAAAAGGATGGAACTATAAATACTGAAGGAACCAGAAATATTGCATTGTTACTTCTTATCATCCAAATCACACCGTTTGCCCCAATCCTTTATTCATCCTGACCCTAAGAGTGCTTCTCAGCTTCATACCTTTTTGTTCTGCCTGGTTTTGTACCTTCTATAAAAATTCAATAGGTCATCCTTTTGATGCAGAAAAAGCCTTCTAATAGTAGTTTTCAAATGGTTTCAAACCAAACCAGCATGCAAATCCAAAGACTTAACATGTAGCTACTCATTCTGATGATCATGAGTACAAACACTGTTAGACATCTACCATGATACGAAGTTGATGAAGGCATATGTGGACCACAGAAAGCAAAATTCCTAATAATAAATCTTCTGTAGCTGATATTGTTCTAACTCCAGTGTGTAACTCAACAGTCCTTAGTGAATTAATTAAAAGTGCTAAGAAAGTAAGGAATAAAAGAAACTCTGAGTATTTATAGAACTCTCTTTCTTTAAGTCACCAACCAGTGGACATAAAGTATAGAGGAATTTTTTATAAATTTCTAAGGCAAAAAGTTAACATTATTTGCATTGAATCATGCAGTAGCATGGATTTAGAAGCACAGCACTGAGCGCTATCTGCTAATCTTGGACAAATCATATAATGCCTTTAACATACATCATTTATATGTGAAATGGAAATAAATTTGCACAATGTAGGTTGCAGTTTTGTTATGAAAAAAATAATAAACTCATAAAAATGTTTCCAAGTCAGAGAGTACACCATATGAATAAGTAAAGAAAACATAGAAAACTTTTGGAGTCATTCCTTTGCAAATATTTATTGAGAACTGTTCTATGTTGCACAATATTCTTTTTTCTACTTGTTTTTATTTGTTTATATTCATGGGGTATAAAGTGAAATTTTGTTACATTGATATATTGCATTGTGGTCAAGTCAGGGCCTTCAATGCATCCATCACTGAAGCAACGTGCATTGTACACCCCCAGCAACCTCCCATCCTCCATCCTCCCTCCATCTCCCAACCTCCTGAGACTCCACTGTCTATCTTTCTACACTCCCCTTCCATGTGTGCACATAATTTATCTCCCACTTCTAAGTGGGAACATATGACATTTATTTTACTGTGTCTGAGTTGTTTCACTTTAGGTAATGACCTCCAGTTTATCCACGTTGCTGAAAAACACACAAGTCCATACTTTTTTAGGATTAAATAGTATTCCATTATGTATATATACCACATTTTCTTTATCCAACCCTCCATTGATGTGGATTTCAGATCTTCACTATGGTGAATAATGCTGTGATAAACATATAAGTGCAAGAATCTAATATACTGATCTCTTTTCCTTTGGGTAGGTACTCAGAAGTGAGACTGATGGATCATATGGTAGTTCTATTTTTAGTTCATTCAGAAACCTTCATACTGTCTTCTACAGAGATGGCAATACTTCACAATCCCACCAACTATTTATGAGTTTCCTTTTCTCTGCATCCTTATCAACATCTGTTATTTTTGTTTTCTAAGGTTATGAATCACATATAGTGAGACAGGGCAGAGAAGGAAGAAATTAAATTAATAGCTAGTCTAATTCTTATATGATGATATCTCATTGTGGTTTTAATTTGCATTTCTCTGATGATTAGTGATGTTAAACATCTTTTCATATATTTATCAGTCATTTGTTGTCTTTTGAAAAATGTTTATTCATATTCTTAGCCCAGTTTTCAATGGGGTTAATTTTGTCATTGTTGTTCTTGAGTTGATTGAGCTCCTTATAAATTCTAGGTATTAGTTCCCTGTCAGATGCATTGTTTGCAAATATTTTCTTCCATTATTCAGGGTGTCTGTTCTGTTTCTTTTGCTTGGAGAATATTCTTCTAGTATTGGTAAATAAGGCAATAAACAAAACACCGAAATCTACATAGCTTAGTGCGCAATTAAGTAAAATACCTATTTGTTAATGGTGTTAAGATCTATGGTAAAAAAAAAAAACATTAAAAACAAAGAAAAGGGATAAGAAACACTGAGGCAAGGAAGGGTTGCAAATTTAAATTGAATAAAGGAGAAAGGTGAAATGGTAATATTTTACTTAAGATGGAAAAAGATAAAAGAATGACTAGTGCAGTATCTGATGGAAGAAAATCTCAGGAAAAAGCAACAGAAAATGAAAATGCCTTGATTTGGAAATATGTCTAGTGTGTTCGGTAAGAGCAAGAAGGCAGCGTCGCTGAATCAGAGCCAACAATGAACTCATGTTAGTATCAGGGAGCCACACTGCGTAAGTTCTTGGAAGGTCCTGGAAGGATCTGCATTTTCTCTTCCAGAGATGAACGCCAGTAAAGGATTTTAGGCAGAGGAGACTCATGATCTATTTACATCCTGAAGGGTCTCTCTGACTGTTGTATTGATAGACTGAAGTGGGATAAGGGTGGTAGCTGAGAGATTGCTTAGGAACTATTACAAATACCCAGAGGAGAAATGGTGGTGGCTTGGATTGGAATGGCTACATTTCAGGTGATGAAAAGTGGACTTGAAGTAGATTTTCAAAATAGGGGCAAGAGTGTTCCCTGATGAATTGTTTGTGATCCTTGATGAAAAGGTAAAAGTCAGAGACAGTACCAAGGTTTGGGGATGGAACAATTGGAAGAGCAAGTTGTCATTGACTGAAGAGGGTAAGACTGTGAAAGGATTGAGTTTAGGAGTATGGATTTACATACTTAAGTAGGAAAGTGTGGTAAGATATACGGAGGAGATATTGAGTCCACAGTTAGAAATATGCTTTGGGAGTTCAGAGAGAGCCAGACTAGAGCTGAGCGTTTGGGAGCTATTAGTTTATAGATGGCATTTTAAAACAATGAGACTGGATGTGGTCACTATGAGAGTGAGGAAAACAATCAGAAATCCAAAGATGGAACACTGCTCTATTTGAGTATTCAGAAATGATAAGAGCTGCGAAGCCAGAGGGTGATGTCCTAGAAGCCAAGTTAAGATGGTTTTCCAAGGAAGGGACAGGGGAACTAATTAGATGAGTAACATTCTAATATTCTAATAAAGAAGAAATGAGAAACAACAAGTATTGGATTTAGCAACAGGAATGTTCGTGTGAATATGAAAAGGACAGTTCAGTGGAGACAGAAAGAGCAACATCAATTGCGATCAAGAAAAAAGAAGAGTTGGAGAAGGGTTTTATTTTTCAGATAATAGATACAGCAGTATGTTTTTATGCTGATAGACATGATCCAACAGGGACAGGAAATTTGATGATGGATTGAGAGAAAACGATGAATTGGTACAGTAATGGACTTGTGTAAGGAACACATTATCATTTAAAAGTGCGAAGATTGGCCCTAGACAGGGACAAAGACCTTTTCCACATGATAAGAGGATAAGCGTAGGACGTGGATGGTGGGCATGGCTAAAGAACTGAGCAGGAAGAAATACTCCCCTGACTGACTCTTTTCTCAGTGAAATAAGAATCATAGTCAGTCCCCAACTCCCATGGCTGTTGGTATGTTTCAGGCACTATTCAAAGAGTTGTATTTTTAGTCAGCCTTTAATGCTGGCAACAAGAGTATTATTATTCTGCCCAGTTCACAGATAAGAAAACAGAGGTGTAGAGAGGTTAAATGAATTGCCTGAAGCTCACCAAAGACAACCATGTGGGGAGAGCAAGGTGCAGGGATGACAAAGTACAAGACTACTTCAGGCTACACTGAAGCCCTCTAGGAGGTCAGCGATCACAAAATGAAAGGAGTGGATATAATTTACTGCGAGATTAAAAAGCGTGAGTTCAGTCATGGACCAACCACTTGCTAAACGTTTCGCTCTCAACATAAGGATTCATTTCAGTTTCTTCATTTGTATAAATACAGAGAAGGATTAAAAATAACAGCATCTGCTAACAGAGTTGGTAGTCTAAAAATACAATCTTTCCTGCTATTTGCATTATTAGTGGCAAAGTTTCTTTCTGTCATTTCAGTTCAGACGACCTCGCCCCCGCCAATTTTGTCTTTTGACTGTTGATTGGCCAAAAGCCAACAAGTTTGCCTGGTTCTTAAAGTTCAGCCTTCTTTCCTTTGACATATGTTTCAGGAGTGGCACTTTGCGTTTGCAGCTTCTCCAGAAATAAATGAGTAAGAGCTTCTGACTCCCTTAGCATTTCACAGCTCAGTTCTCCGGCCTCCAGTGGACTGGCAGCCACAGAATTGAGGCTGGAACTAACTTCACATTTGTGGAGGGGGCTGGCTTGCAACATGGTTTTTAAGGAGTTTTGACTCCTGATTCCTGCACTTCATAGAAACACTATGCATGAATGATATTCTTCAGACAAGCAGAAGTTGGCTGCCTGCCTCTCTATCTCATAAGAGGAGCTTTTGCTGAGAGCTGGCTTATTCATACCCTGGTTGAACTTTCAAGCCTCATTGAGAAGTGTGCACAGTTACTGTACTCGTGTTGGGTTTGGAAAGAGTACAGCAATGCTGGCTTCATTAATATCTGGCAGTACATAGCCAGGAGCCAAGTTTGTCATCATAATGATAACAGGGGAAAAAATCCAACTGTAAATTAACGTTTTGGCAACTTTCGAAGTGATGCTGGGAAAAGAATATTTGTGTCATTCCAGTGGAAAATAGAGATGAGTATTAGCAAAAAACATAAAATCTTTCTTCACCTCAGTGACTGATCTGGAATGGAAATAGGGTACTACCTCGGACCCTTACCTTTTCATCTGAGATCACAAGCAATTCATCAGGGATACAGTCTTGGCTCTATTTTAAAAATCTACTTCAAGTCCACATTTCATCACCTGAAATGTAGCCATTCCAATGTACCTTATTGGACTTTACATTTCAACCTTCCTTGTAGGATAGAAGGTTAATTTACTGAATTATTTGTGGATTACAGACCTATCTACAATCATCCCTTGATTCAAATACTCATGTCAGTGAAGTTATCTAGAATTTGGTTTTAGTCACCTCCATTCAAAACTCATCTCTTATTAATTCTTCGATGCATACTACCTAATCACATATCTAAATCATCAATTTTGAAGGTAAACTTTATGTGCATCATTGTCGAAGACTTAAAGACAGTATATATTGCTTCATTCCCCGTGTTGTATTAGAAATAACACTGTACAAGATTTAAAAAAATGATATTTCAAACCTCATTTTCTACCAAATAGTGTAGTAGCCAAGAGTGAGAAGCTCAAAGACAACATCTAAGTGTGAAATCCAGTTAACACTTACGTGCTCTGTCACCTCCAACAACTGATTTTACTCATCTGGATTTCTGTTGTTTAACCTGAGAAAAATGGGAAATGCGATTGCCTCTATTTCATAGAATTATGATGAGGGTGAATGAGGGAATACTCACAAAGGACTTAAAACACCACCTGTCCCCAGGAAGTACTTAATAATAATTAGCCATTGCTATTATGATGATTATTGCAGACATTTGATTATTATACTTTGATGATGCACATTTGGGGTCTACCACATCTTCATGTATTTGACAATGAATGGAAGCTAGGAGAGACCAGGGTGGTGGAAAGGGGCCAATATCAGCTGGATCACCCAGGACCAGGGCACATCAAATTCTGTAAGATGGGCACATCAGGGTTTATAGCCAGATTGTGTCTTTTGGGGGAAGTTTTTCAACTGAAGTAGCAGCAAGACTGTGCTCTGAGAGGTAACTTTTCCAGAGTAGTCCTCATCTGTATCCCAACAGCCTATAGGATAAGCACATGGGGCAGGACATGCCACTAGGGAGGCCCACTAGTGAGATTATCAAAGGTCAAGAGATAAACTCTGGCTCAGCGCCTATAGCTCAATCGGCTAAGGCGCCAGCCACGAACACCTAAGGTGGCGGGTTCGAATCCCCAGCCTGGACCTGCCAAACAACAATGACAGCTGCAACCAAAAAATAGCCAGGCGTTGTGGCTGGCGCCTGTGGTCCCAGCTACTTGGGAGGCAGAGGCAGGAGACTCTCTTGAGCCCAGGAGTTGGAGGTTGCTGTGAGCTGTAATGCCACGGCACTCTACCCAGGGGGACAGCTTGAGGCTCTGTCTCAAAAAAAAAAAAAAGGCAGATACATTCAGCTCTTCAATGCTTATCCATATGATTAAATGTCTGTTATGAGAGTTGTTTTTCCATCATCCTTCAAGAAACACAGTGAACCTTTATTATAAATTTCAGTTTCAGTTTATAATGCATATGTTTACATATTTTATATACCAGATGTTAAGAAATAAACACGTCACAAGATTTCATCATTCCAAATGATTTTACTTATGTTTTTCCTATTGTACCATTTATATGAATGATTCTTATTTCTGTATAAATGCATACGTATAAATAATTTTCTTTAATCCTTTCATTTTTTATATTATGATTTTAAAAAGCTTTTGTAGGTAGTTGTAGTTTCTGAGGTAAATTCATACCAGAACACTTTGTTTCCATATTATATAGAATAAATAGCAAGGACACTGCTAATCCAAATGGAAGAAATAAAATTTCTTTAACTTGAAAAATATCAATTGAGAATTCAGAGTTATAAACTTGGTTATTAAAACTTATCAATAAGTGATCACTCAATAGAAATAGAAGTTTTTTATATTCTGCTATAATTTACTTATGATACTAAACATGTAAACAAATAACTATTTATAACATAAAGCATTAAAATCTGTATGCTTTTTATTTCTACATTTTCAAATGAGTTCTACCTGTTCATATAGCTTAGGTAAGCATTGGCATACCTGTTTAAATACTGTGAAACTATCTTAAATCAGACAATTATTAAAGTATTAAAAATTAAAACTAATAATAGTTTGAGAATGATGAAAGTTTAAAGAGCTGTTAGCTAAAAAATAAGTGAGTGAAAAATAATAATGAAATTATAGGCATGAAGTTTTTTTTTTTTTTTTTTTTTTTGAGACAAGAGTCTCACTATGTTGCCCTCAGTAGAGTGCCATAGCATCATAGCTCACAGCAACTTCAAACACTTGGGATTAAGCAATTCTCTCATCTCAGCCTCCCAAGTAGCTGGGACTACAGGCACATGCCACAATGCCTGGCTATTTTTTTTTTTTTGTTGTTGTTGTTGTAGTTGTCATTGTTGTTTAGCAGGCCTGGACCAGGTTCTAACCCTCCAATCCCAGTGTATGTGGCCAGTGCCGTAACCACTGAGCTAAGGTCGCCAAGCCAGGCATGAAGTTTTTAATATATAATATATTTAAAATGCATCTAAAGAAAATCTTTTGAAAAAAAAATCCTTGAAGTTCCGTACAGCTAAATCAGTTAGCCTAGTTTAATAAGACTAAAAGTACCATATAGATCTTATATATTCTAAATGCCTATTAAGAACTTAATGATGGTTGGTTAACATATAATCATCATTCCTAATATGTATACAAAGAGGGAAAAATAATTTAAATATCTAAATTAGAGTTTTATAAGGTCTTAAAATATACAGAAAATAAGTGAGTCTAAATAAAAGAAATTGGTTTATTTTGGCTTTGGAGTTGTGACTTATATTTATGTGGCCCATTTGCTCCTCTTTCATGGGTTTTTTTCCTTGTAATATTGCATTTCTGAAAAATTTGATTATATGGGCTTCATATTTCAATAGTTAGTATATATTATTATATGCCAGTCAGAAACATAATACATATATGCAATACAAACACATAATACAACATATGTTATTGTATGTAGGTCTAAGTCACTCTGTTTAGGTGTTGAATTCTTAATTCTCTGACTCCTTTGGGAGCACAACTGAACACTGATCGAATTTTTTTAAGGTAGATAATGAAACTAGTTCCTCCAAGTGTTACTTCTAGTGCTCATCTTGGAAGGGAAAAATACATTCATTCTTTCTTTCAGGCTTATTACATGCTAACCTTAGTTTCTTTGAAAGACATTATAAAATTAATTTCTAACCCAAGCAATTTTCCAAAGAGAGACAAAAAGGATGTTTTAGCTAAAATAAATGATATCTGTGAAGAATATGCTTAAAATTTCACCAACAGCTAGGACAGGTTCACCTTTAGCATATACTGCTGGGAAATGTTGATAGAGAACTGCCAACATCTGATATATACTGGTAGTATTATGCCTGTTCAGTAAGATCCTTTTTGTTTGTTTGTTTTTTGCAATTTTTTGCTGGGGCCAGGTTTGAACCTGCCACCTGCGGTATATGGGGCCGGCACCCTACTCCTTTGAGTCACAGACATCACCTAGTAAGATCCTTTTTAAGGTTTATTTCTAAATGACTTTCTGCTATTTTCCTGTGCTCTAAAGAAATTTGGTTGTATATAATAAACTATCAATGGCACTCTTTAAAAGATTTATAGAAATATATTTTGGGCTTATCCTATTTAATATTTTCAATCAACTGGGTTTTATTTAACTTAACAACTTCCTCAGGATAACTAAGAAGAGGGTAATAGTTCTTTCTTTCTAACAATTGCTAGAATGTATTTCTCTACACTGTTTTCACAAGAAAAGTAACTAAAGGCTTATATGACAACATCTTGTTAAAATATGGTTTGTTGTTACATCAATTTAGATATGTCACAGATATTCTCCCCTCAAGAGTGTAATGACAACCTTCTATCAAGACTATATGGTGTATTACTCAAAAATGGCAAATAACATTGTTTACATAGGATAAAGGCAAAAAGCTCAGCACCTAGCTTTCTGCACTGATTATTTACCTGTGGTCCTAAGGGCACCATTCCTCTTGGAGGAGTCATTCTCTGCATTGGTCCACCCATATTTGGATGTCCTAAAAGAAGAATGATGATATTAGCAATGAAATGAGCCTGAGTGCTAAGCCAGGGGTTAGTGGCCTCTTCCTTGCTGGGTGTTACCGTGGTGTTTGTCCATGGCTACGTTTCCACCTCTTCCCGGTTGCTACCCACTCTCTCCATTAAAGTCTTGATTTAAATTTTCTTCCTATTCTGTGTTGAATTAATTCTTTCACACCATTTGTGTCTCCTTTCATGGGATAGTACAATAGAGTCTTAGATCTCTGTGGTACCTAAATAAATATCTCCGAGGAAGGACCTGATTTGGGGGGATTGTTAAAGTGATCAAGTTGCTTGCTGCACAGCACCCTCTTTTCTTCTGTTCCTCTTTCAGGGTGGACTAACCTCTCCATCAGAAAAAGGCAGAGAAACTCATAAGTGATATATTAAAATTATTTAGCTATGAATAGGTCTTAGAAGTTATTAATGAAAATAAGGATTTTTGATATTTATGTATTCAGTTTCTTATGTTATCACCACACTACTATGCAAACATCATTTGGCCAGATTACCTGCAAAAATGCAGGAGGTTTAATTATGAAAGATGTATGTAACAAAATTTTTCTTAAAAAATGAATCAATTCCTCTGTGGTTTGTACATCATTTTACTTTATTTTAGAGTAGTCACCTTGTTGTCGAGTCGGGTCCATTCCACTGGGGAGTAATGGCTGACTTCCTGGGACACCACCAAGTGCCTAGTAATTTATTAAAACAAAATAAAAAGCAACATTGTAACTTTCATAAAAATAAGCCCTTTAACAATTTCCATTTAAATTTCTATAACTATAGAAAGCATCTGAGTATTTTTCAAGATTTCTTATATTTCACATTCAAAAATTTTTAGGTCTATATACTGTGTATAATATTTATTTATTTTTTTGAGACAGCTCACTCAGTTGGTCTGATTAGTATGCTGTGGCATCATCATAGCTCATAGCAACCTCAAATTCTTGGGCTCAGGCAATCCTCTTGCCTCAGCCTCCTGAGTAACTGGGACTACAGTTACCTGCCACAATGTCTGGCTAGTTTTATTATTATTTTTGAGACTGAGTCTCACTATGTGCCCTGGGTAGAGTGCCATGGTGTCATAGCTCACAGCAACCTCAAACTCTTGGGCTCAGGTGATCCACTTGCTTCAACCCCCCAAGTAGCTGGGACTGTAGGTGCCCACCACAATGCCTGGCTAGTTTTTCTGTTTTTAGGAGCGACAGGGTCTCATTTTTGCTCAGGCTGGTCTTGAACTCCTGAGCTCAAGGGATCCATCTGCCTCAGCCTCCCAGAGTGTTAGGATAACAGGTGTGAGCCACCACTCCTGGCCTTGTATAAGTTTTTAGTTCTAAACAATTCTACTTTGCCCAATTTTTTGGCAAATAAAATAACTACCTTGGGGGAACAAAAATCTTTGCAAAAACTGTCCTGTTTTTCCCTGAGAAATATAATTCCTTTTCCAAAAATTAATTTACTAAGGATACAAAATAACTAATTTTGCTTTTTAAATGTAAGCTCTCTACTTGTACAGAATATTTTATTCATTTGGGATTATAATAACAGCAGGACTAAAATGCCAAAGAACCATTTTTTTTTTTTTTTGTTAGTCACATTATCTCTAAGAAACTATTTGGAAAAATAATACTTCGATTAAGTTTAAACAATTTGGCTGTATGGGAAAGGGAATCAGAACTTTAAAAAGATGGATATTAACAGGGTTTGTTTTATGCTAGGGTATATACTAAATCACAAGTTTCTCACAGTTGCCTGAGCAGCACTTAGAGCTGGATTAAAGTGTAAACGACTTAAACCTGCTGATCCGTTAAGTACATATGAATACATATATACACAAAATCCTGACAACTGGTGAGAATGTTTATGAAGATTGACAGTTCACTAATTTAACTTAAGGCAGGAAAATCCTATCTAGTTAGTTACAATATTCAAATATTTCAAAATAAATTTAACATTAAAAAGCTTACATATTCAGATCAGAATTGTTTCCTTAATTGTTACCACTTGGAATGCAGTAGAGAGTTAACATTTCTTAAGCCAATTTTGTTATTTCTTGAATTTTTTGCTTACAAGCACATCCAATACATATTTATTGAGTTCTTACTAGATGATCTATTCTCTGCTCACTTCAGCCTAATTTCTTGCCATTGCCATACACATATTCTAACTTCTAGCTACGCCAAAATTCTTTCATTCTTTTATCCTATTCAGGCATTCAATCAACAATTAAATGTCAACCATTAAAAACAAGTAGTAATTCTGACTTTCAAGTCTCATTATTTAAGAAATATATTTCATAAAGCTATATAGCTGACATAGTGATTCCTCTGGTGGATTTGGAAAAAGTACATTGAAAATCTTCTGGAAAGGATTCACCATTCTAGATGCCAAGAGGAATATTTATGATTTATGAGAAGAGGTCAAAATGTTAACATTAGCAGGAGTTTGGAAGAAGTTGATTCCAGGTCTTATGGATGATTTTAAGGAGTTTAAGACTTGAGTGGAGGAAGTCACTGCAGGTGAGGTGGAAAGAGCAAGAGAATTCAAATTAGAAGTGGAGCCTGAAGATGTGACCGAATTGGTTTCTAGCATCACCTGGTGAAGATGCCCTAGGACACTGTTGATATGGCAATACAGGATTTAGAATATTACATAAACTTAGTTAATAAAACAGTGGCAAGGTTTCAGAGGATTGATTTCAATTTTGAAAGATGTTCTACTTCCTCACCTTTCTCAGTCTTTACAGAATTGAAGAGTTAGGGGCTTCCTCTGGATGAGGCTTTGGCGTAAGGAAATGCTGTGGTTTGATCTATCTAGACCACTAAAATTTTCTTCATATCAACAATAAGTCTGTTTTTGCTTTCTTACTACCTTGTATTCACTAGAGTAGCACTTTCATTTTTTCAAGAACTTTTGCTTTGCATTTGCAACTTTGGCTAACTGGGACAAAGAGGCCTTGCTTTTTTTGGTCTATCATGGGTTTTGATGTGTTTTTTTTCACTAGGGTTAATCATTTCTAACTTTTGATTTAAAGTGACAGAGGAGTGATTCTTCCTTTCATTTGAACACTTAGAGCAGCAGTAGTCAACCTGTGGGTCGCAATCCCTTTGTAACAATGAAAATACATCAGAAGGCATTAGGAGGGTTAAGAACCATTCACTTAGACACTATTGTAGGGTAATTAATAGACCTAATTTCAATATTGTTGTGTCTCAGGAAATAGGGTGGCCTGAGGAGAGGTCAAGAAATGGAGGAAGAGCTGGTTCATGCAGCAGTCAGAACACACACCACATTTATCTATTAAGTTTGCCAAACTTAAAGGCAAGTTTACCATTATCTATTAAGGTTGTGGGTTCATGTCGTCCCACAAAAATTATAATAGTAACATCAAAGATCACGGGTCATAGATCACCATGACAGATATAATAATGAAAAAGTTTGAAATATTGTGAGATTTACCAAAACATAACAGAGACACAAAGTGAACACATACTATTGGATAAATGGCACCAATCGACTTGCTTTATATGGGGCTCCCATAAGTCCTCCATTTTTTAAAAATGCAATATTTGAGAAGCACAAAATAAGTTATACCTGTGTATTTCCTTGAATATCATTATATATTCCATTCATAGAGATTAAATGCCCACTGCTGATGAAAAGAGTGAATTTCTCAGTGATTTTAAGATTTTTCAGTTAATTTTTTTTTAGATAAAGTTGCTCTCGATAGTGTGCTGTAGTGTCACAGCTCACAGCAACCTCAAACTCTTGGGCTAAAGAGAGTTTTAGTTTTGCCTCAGCCTCCCAAGTAGCTGGGACTACAGTGCCTGCTATAACATCTGGCTATTTTTTTTTTTTGTTGTTGTTGTAGTTGTCATTGTTTGGCAGGCCTGGGCCAAGTTCAAACCGCCAGCCCCAGTGTATGTGGCTGGCGTCCTAGCCACTGAGCTACAGGTGCCAAGCTGTAGTTAGTAATTTTGATTTACCAATTTTTCATAGGCCCCTCCAATAATATAAAATAAAACAGAATTAAATAATCAAGGAATAACTGAGTAAGAAGAAATACTAGAAATACTAAGTCTATTCTCATTTTACAGGTAAGAAAACCAAAGCCAAGAAAGGTGAAGTGACTTGCTAAAAGTAATACATTTTTAGTTCTGGGGCCCCAGATGCTTTTTAGGACGTATTTACATGCTGGCAACAACATGACTGTCATTGTGTTTCTTTAAAAAGGCTTACTGGCCTAGCACAATGGCTCAGGCCTATAATCCTAAAACTTTGGTTGTCTGAAGTGGGAGGATTGCTTGACGCCAGGAGCTCGAGACCAGCCTGAGCAACACAGAGACCCTGTCTCTACACAAAATAGAAAAATAAGCTCAGTGTGGTGGTGTGCACCTGTAGTCCCAGCTACAGGAGGCTGAGGCAGGAGGATTGTTTGAGCCCAGGAGTTCAAGACTGCAGTGAGCTATGACCATGCCACTACACTTCTAGCATGGATGACAGAGACCCCACCTTAAAAAAAAAAGCAGTATCAATACCAAAGAAATGAAATTTACTGTAGGAAGGTGTTTGATGTTTGTCTCTATAGCACATCTCTACTTTTGACTTATATATTTACTTCTTTTTCTTTTTTTTATATCTCAATCATAGCAACTGAACTATTTAATCTAATACTCTTTGTCATGAAATTCAGGTCCTTAGTCACACTAGTCACATTTCAAGTGCTCAAAAGCACTCAAAGTACTAAAGTTACAGTATATGACAATGCAGGTATGAACCATTTTGATCATCCCAGAGAAGTTTTACTGGACAATGCTGCATTAGAATGTCAGCTCCACAAGAAGAGGGATTTTCATTAGCTTATTCACTGACATCGCCTCACATCTACAATGATGCCTGGCACACAGTAAATCTCAACAAATGTCTGTTGGATGATGGAGTATTTCTGAGAGAGATTTTATATATCCCCATGAAATTTCTAATCAAATATATGGCAATGAATTCTTTGTATTGGCTTGTATTTAAAAAGCGCATATCTGTGACAAAATAACTGTAAGAGGTATGTTTTGGTAAAAGAAGTGCATATGTTATCAAAACCCACCATATTTAACTTAATTTAAACTGGGTAAACTTTACTGAATTCACTATGTAAACTTTTCTTGATCTGGGAAAGAAAATAAAATTTTTTTGCCAGACACATTAACTTTGTTAATTTTCTACCTAAGGAGGTAGAGAATAACTGAAAAACAGAGACATTATCACAGGATAAACTCAAAATTCAAAAACATAACATTTTTAATCCTGTCTCACTAGATTTCAAATAATAACGTAAATGTTAGTATAATTAACATAATAACAAAAAAATAAGAAAATCCCAATGATAAAAAGGCCTATTTTGAACTGGCAAAAAAAGCTACCTTATGCTTTTCATCATTAACCACTAATTTATATTAAACAGGTATAAAATATCAAATTTCTAAAGTGGAGAGTCACTAATGCCTTCCTCCTTACACTTTCAGCTTTAAGAGTCCAATTATTTACCAATATAGAACATATTTCTCTCTGTGTAGCTGAAATATTTCTTATGTTTTCATCATTAAACAAAAGTCAAATTATCCATGTTAAATATTTTATAAAGATAGAAAATTGTTGGTAAAGAATATGCTAAGTAGCATTTATCCTGAATGAAAGAACATGTAAGAAACAGTATGAAGTTTGTTTGAAATATAGGAACCTTGGTTATACAGGAATATAGTAAATTTACTTTCAGTATATAAGTAAATGTCTCTACTTTTTTTCTGACCCAATATCTATTGATATTTTCCCTATCTGAAGAGTGACGGAAAAAAATCTTTTAAAAATTAATTTGTGTATAGTTACCATTCATTATGTTTTCTTCTTAGTATGTAAGAATTATACATTCAATATTAATAAAAGATTACCCTATATATTGATTATAATTGAAAAATGAAACATCTATATTTTATTTATCTACGTGTATAATTAACTAATACGCTTTTCTAATCGCAAATGGAATACCTGTTCAATGCAAACTTTAAAAATATAAAAATTTTAAAAGGTAAAAATAATTCATAACCCCATCAACTAGAAATAAAGGATATGGACCTTACAGTCTTTCTGACAAATGTGTGCATGCGTAAGTGTGGGGGGAGGGAATAGTGAGGGAAATGCTCTGAGTTTGTACATTTCTATAGGAGAGGTAATATGTCTTGTGCTTTCTTTTTTATATTTGGTAACAGATTATGAACACTTTACCATCTTAATAAATTTAATTCTATAGCATGTCCTTTAATACATGCATATTATTTCGTTATTTAAATATCTCATTATTTAACTACTCATCTATTAACAAAAAGATATCTTTGAGGACTTCAGTAGATTGGTCAGATGTAGTGTGCTTTTGGAATACCAAATTCAATTGTAGAATTTAAAACAGACATCAGAATTATCAATGTGTTATACCAATTCATATATCTGCTGACAGGGTTTCAATCCATGTTATCTGCTAACAAGAAAGAGTATAAAATTTCAAAATTGTATAGGATCAATAAATCAACAGTTTATTCTTGGTGTTACTCATCTCATTAACAGCTTTGATTTCCTCAACACAGCATCGATGAACACTGTGAACTTTTCTGATTAGACATTTTATCCATTGAGGGATAAAGAACGGTTCTGTTACAGATGTTTCAACACCAAGGACCCCTTCTGAGTGCTAAAGCAGTTCCAGTGTAAAATCAGAAAGTTAAATATAATTTGTGGATTTAATTTCTATTTCATTTCTTCGCATACATTTATTCTCTGCTATATTGCATGTTTTTGTACCCTTTCCTTTATTTTTTTCAGCCTAGTGACACTATTCCACATACCAAACACCCAGTCCTATAAATATACAAAGAACATATACCATTATGTATTTAATCCAGAACCACAAAATATTTTCAAAACAAATTAAAATCTGTAGTTTAATTATTAGTAATTATGAGTAAAGAAATGCCTTTTACATATTCAAAATGACCAGTGAAGAGGTTAATATTTCACTTTCTATTTTCTTAGATCTAATCTATTAGTAAAACAAAATGTCATTAGTTTATAATCAATTTCAATGAAAATTAAATTAATTTTTTTTTTTTTTTTTTTGGCTGGAGCTGGGTTTGAACCTGCCACCTCTGGCATATGGAGTCAGTGCCCCTAAATTAAAAATATTTTAACACATTTTTGTTTTTATGTACATTATTCTAATTAATCACCAAAAATAATTTTGTCAACTCCAGTGATTACATAATGAAACAGAAGATGTCTGTGGTTTAAAGCTCGTGCTAATAGTAAAGTAATTGTTTAAAAAATAATATAAATGTAAATTATAAACTTGGATGATAAACAGCTGAGTTAATGAAGTTTAAATGTGTGTATGTGTTGGAGGGGAAGAGATAGCAAAAATTGAGCACTTAAGAGTACAATTATTTAAAATTATATTTTAGGCAAAAACTGTTTAAAATTCTTGAAGAAAAACAGCCTGTATCATAACTTTTGTATCTTTACTGTATTTTTTTTTTTTTTGAGACAGAGCCTCAAGCTGTCCCCCTGGGTAGAGTGCCATGGCATCACAGCTCACAGCAACCTCCAACTTTTGGGCTCAAATGAGTCTCCTGCCTCAGCCTCCCAAGTAGCTGGGACCACAGGCGCCCGCCACAACACCTGGCTATTTTTCGGTTCCAGCCCTCATTGTTGTTTTGGTGGGCCCAGGCTGGATTCCAACCTACCACCTTAGGATTATATGTGGCTGGCGCCTTAGCCACTTGAGCCACAGGCGCCAAGCCTGTGTTGTCCCTTAAAAATATAAAACATACTTGTTTTTAAAAAGTTTCAAAAAGCTTGATTTATAATTTCACATTCCCATCACCAACCTCTTCCTAAAAGTGTCTTACATTTTGCTACTCTCTGTAGATAAGGAACTTAGGATAGTATCATATACATGGCAGGCATTTCAATATGTCAAATGAAGGCAATTCTAATAATTTTATCACATTTTTATCATTGATACATAACACATGGCTTTAAAGGAATTCTAATAACACACTTAAAAAGAATTTCACATTTCCCTAATTCAGATTTTTAGAAACCTCCTATACCTATGGAATATACAAAACTATAGATGGGGTGTTACTAAAACCATGCAGCTTCCAATAAAAGATTTTCTATACATATGTAACATACAAAGGTATACTTGTAATATATGTAATATATAAACCTCCTATATTTATGTAATATACAAAGCTATAGATGAGATGTTAGAAAAAGTATAAAGCCTCCAATAAAATGGCAAATTTCTGCCCTTTAAAAAGAAATTTAAAAGATCCAGGCACCTATATCAGTAGATCTCACTCTCAACATAAACAGGTTCACCCACAGAGAAAATAGATTTCCATATGTTGGAACACTTGACATCTTTGCACTTCCCTTTCCTATTTAATGCCATGCTTCCCTGGCCCTATGTACTGAAGGCAGGTTCAAGCTGTAGCAGAAAAATGCTACAACCGCTAATGTGAGGACTGCCAAACACTACAATCATGAGATGACCTAGCACTTTTTCCTGTTTAAAGTTTTCCCCTGCGGGTGAATCTGGGTGCTGGCACTTCCTGCTGTGTACCAGAAGCAGAGAACACCAGCAAACTGGAACAGTTCAAAGACACAGCATAATTTCAGCAAAAGTTAGGAAAGAAGCAGAATTCTGCTGCTATACAGTAAATTAGTAGCTGTAACTTTATTGTTCCATTTTTGGTAGAGAAGGAAGTGAAAATGAAAAGAAAATAAGAATGAAATGGAAAATATATTCTGTTAACAGGGATCCTAGATAAAGCTAGAGCATACAAACAATAGAATTAGAGAAAGTGGCATAAATATGACCTAAAATTAAGTATTTAATTTCTTCTTGTGTTACATACATGTCCATCCTACAACTAAACTATTAACTTCTTATTAGTAAGAATTGTGTTTTATTCTCTTTAGCAAATAGATACTTGAGATGTTGAAAAAACTATTAAAAGAATAGAACACTATGACATTTTAGAGTTCTTGTATAAGAACTTAAAAAAAAGAAAATTTATTGTTAAATACTTGTTAATAGATCTAACCTTTCTAGAAGCAGCTGTTTGCCTGATATGCCATTATAACAATTGGGCAAAACTTATATGAAGTGCGGAGTCATGATACTGAAACTATATTACATAAAGGCAAACCAAAGTATGTTTATAGAATATTTTATTGCCGTCCTTTAAATAAAGACTAATAGGTATTTATCAAAATTATATAAATTTTTAAAATTAAGTTCCAAGAATAAGGCAGACTCCAAGGGTGAGCAAACTTTTTTCCTATAATGCTCCAGAGAGTAAATATTTTAGGGTAAAAAACCACATATGGCTCTGTCTTGATGACTCATATCTGTAGTGTAGTGTAAAACAGCCACAGACAATACATAAATGTATCTGTGTAGCCACGTTCCAATGAAACCTTATTTATATAAATAGCCAACCCATGAGCAGAAGTTTGCCAAACCTTTATGTAGTTTGTATATTATTAGAAGTAGCATTACATGAGATAAGGAAAAGACAATTTCATATTTTTGTAAGATTAAAAAATATTTGTGGCATTTTCAAGATCTTTATCAATTCTTATAAAAACTTAAACAGCATATAAATCTTACCTGATTAGGTATCCTCAATGGGGGCCTTGGACCTCCAGGGTACCGAGGTGACATAAAAGGCTATTGAAGTAAAAGAAACAAATAAACAAAACAAAACAAAAACAGCACAATATAAAATACAGATCTAAAAATGAACTGATTAAAAAATTTAGAATTATACAAAACATAGGTCAGTTTACTTTTCTATGCAGCTGCTTTCAGTAGAAGAAATGCTTTTAAAAAATTTTCCAAAGAAAGTATAGAAAACAGCAAAGATGACTAAAGTAACCATGGCAAAAATTTTTTTAAATATGAATTATTATTTAGATAACAGTAACTAATTGGAAAAAAAATAAGATTAAGAAACAGGCAACTAAATCTCAACAAGGTCTTCAGGAGAGGGCTTACTGGCTACACATTATATAAAATATGTTCTTACTATATAATTTTCACTGAATTGTCAGGTCTGGTTATCAATTTCCTTTGGGAATTAATAAATATATTAAGCAGTCTCAGGACATAAAATCAATGTATACAAATTAGTGGCATTCATATATACCAACAATAGGCAAGCTGAGAAGCAAATCAAAGACTCATTTATGCCTTGCAATAGCAACAAAGAAAATAAAATATTTAGGAATATATTTAACTAAGGAGGTGAAAGACCTATAGAGGGAAAACTATGAAACACTGAAGAAGAAAACAGCAGAGGATGTAAACAGATGGAAAAACATACCATACTTATGGATCTGCAGAATCAACATTGTTAAGATGTCCTTTCGTAATTTTAAACTTGCCAAATTTCACTTTTTCTTTTATAGCTTTGCTTAGAATAGTAAAGACATTTTTTTCCAAGGGGCACTGTGGTCTCATGGGTTTGTTATAATTCAGAACTGACTAATCTAGACATGGTAACTGTAGTCCAGCTACTCAGAAGGTTGAGTCAGCAAGATTGCTTGAATCTGACCCCAGGAATTGGAGGCTGTAGTGCTTCATGATTGTACCTGTGAATATACACTGCACTCCAGCCTAGGAGACAGATCACAACCTCATTTCAACAACAAAAAAAGTGACTAAATTTAATTTTTTTCTATTTATTTTCTTATTTTGAGATAGAGTTTCACTTTGTGGCCCCCAGTAAAGTGCCCTGGAGTAATAGGTCACAGCAATCTTTAACTCTTGGGCTCAAGTGATTCTCTTGCCTTAGCCTCCCAAGTAGCTGGGACTACAAGTGCCTGCCATAACGCCCAGTTATTTTTAGAGATGGGGTTTTGCACTAGCTCAGGCTGGTCTCAAACTCGTGAGTTCAGGCAATCCACCCACCTTGGCCGCCAAAGTGCTGGGATTACAGGCATAAGCCACTGCAACGGCCTATTTATTTTTTGTAAGTTTTTTTTTTTTTTGGTAAGAGACATTGTCTCACTCTGTCACCCATTGCTATGGGTGATCCTCCTGTGTCAGACTACCAAGTAGCTAGGACTATAAGTACCCACCACTGCACCCAGCTAATTTTTAAAAACAATTTTGTAGACACAAGGTGTCACTGTATTGTCCACGCTAGTCTAGAACTCTGGCCTCAAGCAATCCTCCTGCCTGGGCTTCTCAAAGTGCAAAGATTATAGGTATGAGCCACTACACCCTACCTGACTAAAATTTAAAGTTGACATCTCTTTGCATATTTTGACCCTAGCAGATTACAAAATGTATATTTTTTTACCAAAAGAAAAATATAGTCTCATATTAAAAGTCAAGTTAATTTATGGTGTTAGAGGAGTCAAAGGCTCCGAAACTCTGCTGACTCTGTCAGTCCAGAAATAGTTCAGGAAATATCCTACAGGATCATTGCAGTGACTGTCTAATGTTGAGAAGGAGTATATTTTTGACCACTTAGATTTAGGTATCACATTTTTAAAAGTTTACTGAATTATTCAAATTATATTTTAATTATATTTTCTAGAAAGAGAAAATTATAATTTTGTTTAGTTATATCTTAAAACACAATTACCGAAATGGAAGATTATTCCTTACATGTAATATAGGCAAATCATCAACTCTTAAATGTTGAATATTATTATTTATTTTTATTTTTTATTTTTTTGGAGACAGAGCCTCAAGCTGTCCCCCTAGGTAGAGTGCCATCGCATTACAGCTCACAGCAACCTCCAACTCCCAGGCTCAAGCGAGTCTCCTGCCTCCGCCTCCCAAGTAGCTGGGACCACAGGCGCCCGCCACAATGCCCGGCTATTTTTTGGTTGCAGCCGTCATTGTTGTCTGGCGGGTCTGGGCTGGGGATTCAAACCCACCACCTTAGGTGTACATGGCTGGAGCCTTAGCCGGTTGAGCTATAGGCGCCAAGCCAATCTTTCCTCTTTAAGTCAAAAGCCAATGGGCATCCCAGCCGCCTGCTGTGGGGGAGGCATTTAGCCAGCTGTCTGCTCACCCACTGGCCAGGGACACCAGCAATGGGAATGGACTCTGAGACATCTGCCTGAGAATTGTTCAAGGTCACTGTGCTCCCTGCATGTGTCTCTTGTGTTCTGACTATTTCAAAATTTTGCATAATGGGCAACATGGAAAAGTCAACATTTATCTTTTTGTGTTTGCCAAATTCCAAGGCAGGCTATTAAAAAGTCCGGCATTTTCTGTGAGAAGTCCAGCATTTTCTGTGTTATAAGCCAAATGCCTTTAAAAAATAAGCCTATCATTGTTCTAAATGTAAAGTCATCTGTCATCTGTGACCGCCTTTTCTATCTGGTAATTTTGGAGTACAAGAAGACACCAGCTCATTCCTAGGACTCTGCCCAGTGCGAGCTTGGCTCTCCTGTGATGATTTACCATGCACGGTGCTCTTCATCCAGAAGGTCAGCTCAGCTGTGCACAGACCCATAAACCTACATGTTTGTCCTTGTCATCATGCTTTCCTTTTGTTTCCTTAATTATTATCTGGACACAGGAATTAACATTTTGGGGGGATATAAAATGTAAAAAAAAAAAAATCCTGACACATGTCAATGCAAGTCTTAGTCCTACCCATGACCCCCAGGCCTCCCACCCTAGAAATCCGTGTCTGTCTTTCTACACAGGAAGATGATCCAGGCCTGTGCAAACATTATACAGACATGGCATTTCTAATAGCAATGGAAAAGTGACATAAATTATATATATATATACATGGCCCTTTATTTTTTCTGCAACTTTCACGTTGCATCATATATATTTTTCTGCCACTTGCCTTTTCTTTTCTTTTTTTTTTGTTTTTTTTTTGAGACAGACCCTCAAGCTATCCCCCTGGGTAGAGTGCCATGGCATTACAGCTCACAGCAACCTCCAACTCCTGGGCTCAAGCGAGTCTCTTGCCTCAGCCTCCCAAGTAGCTGAAACCACAGGTGCCTGCCAGGGCTCAAGCGAGTCTCT
>CAUYTI010144227.1:0-22587 GCA_963575145.1 Galago senegalensis | reverse complement strand
GCAAAGAAAAAGATCACTGGGGGGTTAGATCAGGTGAGTAGGGAGGGTGTTCTGATGCAGTTATTTGTTTACTGGCTAACAGCTCCCTCACAGACAGTGCTATGTGAACTCGTGCATTGTTGTAATGTAAGAACCATACCTGTCTCATGCCAAGATTTTTGGTTAAGATTTCCGGCTTGGTGCCTGTGGCACAAGCGGCTAAGGCGCCAGCCACATACACCTAAGGTGGCGAGTTCGAATCCCCAGCCCGGGCCCGCCAAACAACAATGATGGTTGCAACCAAAAAATGGCCAGGTGTTGTGGCGGGCGCCTGTGGTCCCAGCTACTTGGGAGGCGGAGGCAGGAGACTCGCTTGAGCCCAGGAGTTGGAGGTTGCTGTGAGCTATAATGCCATAGCACTCTACCCAGGGGGACAGCTTGAGGCTCCATCTAAAAAAAAAAAAAAAGATTTCCTAACTGTCTATCCATGTTTATTTGGTTTTCTAGGCATGTCAACAATTTTGACACACAATCTGATGAAGATTTGCAATGTTTTCATCAGTACTGCTCATTACTAGCCTTCCTGACCTTTCTTCATCAGTGATGTTCTCTCTTCCCTCAGAAAAATGTTTAATTTGTACACTGCCATTTCCTTTCTGCCATTATCCCCATAAACTTGCACTAATGTGCCCCTGTTTTCACTTCTACTCCTCCCAGATTTAATAGGAAGTTTATGAATGTTTGTTTGCTGCTCTAATTCAACTTCTCACATTCTTGCAACAGCACCCAAAACCCGCAATAACAGTAATGAACACCACACATCAACACAGACACAGCTGTGAGATACTGATATTCCAGGGTTCTGAAATTTTACCAAGTTGTTTGCATGGTGCTGTCAATGTAAGCACACCAACTTAAGTGGCAAGTTCACCAACTTAATTGTCAGACCATGTCTGAAGTTTGGGAAACACAAACATTCAGTCCATAGCAGAGATGATTTTTAGAGAGTCTAGAAAAGACGCCATACATGGAGAATGATATATATTGGACATCAGATATGCAACTTGAGAAACGTCCTTGTAGTTTTTCCAGATTAGATCAGGGTTTTTTGATCTTGGTGCTATTGACATCTGGAGCTATAAAATTCTTTGTGGTGAGCTATTCTGTGCACTGTAGGATGTTTAGCAACATCCCTGTCCTCCACCAGCTAGGTGTCAGTAGCACCCCCAATAAGCTTCCATGCCCCAGATGTGTCTAACATTCCCAATGTCTGCTGGGGATAGGAGGAGAGAGGGGTAGCAAAATTGCCCCTAGTTATAAGCCAGTGGCCTAGATAAATATTTCAAAATCCCTCTATTTTGAGTCTGTTCCAATCCAGTGACATTTCCAAAAAGAATGGCTTTCATTGTTATTTTATAAATCAGAAACTTAAGTTAATAATGCATTAGTCTCCAGTGAATCTAGTTAGGATGGTAAATTTCCTGGGAGGCTTATGACCCTTGATCATACCATTCACCTTATAAATTGAATTTTTGAATGCATACTCTGAGGGTCAGTCTTTGGGTCTTGGGAACTCAACCATCCATGCAAACTTGTAGCCCTGTGTCACTGTTCTATCTTGACATTGTTATCTTAGTTCTATTACAGAGTGCATTACAACAAGTGCAGATAAACCTTAGCAAAGATTCTGTAAGTTACCCTCATTGGCAAATGTCCAAATTTCATACATTTTAATTTTATTTTCTAATTTTAAAAACTTTTCTTAAAGCCTAAGGCCTATATCTTATTTCCATCAAGTTTTTGTACTCTCTGTTGTTCCTAATTTGTTTCAAAAAGATGAAGTTAATATTTTAACTGGCACAGAATTAGACCTTTGTATTAACTATCGTCTTTATTCTTTTTGTTAACATGAGAACTAAATCTATAGATTTATTGCTATTCAGAGTAACTGTCATTCTTTTGGCACTTTTTGCTCTGATCCAGAACTGGCATAGATAGTAGAATTACATCTTTATTTGGGTTCTGGTTACATGGATGCACACATTTATCAAAACTTATCAGAATGGACTCAAGATCTGTGTATTTTACTCTATTTATAACATATGCCTCATTTAGATACCATTCTCTTAACTCTACCTTTGTTAGCTAAATGATGTGTTCTGGTGTTGGCATTTGATTTCTTCCTATATCTCCAGGACTTACTGGTTGAGTTTTTCTCTTTAATTTTTTACTTCCTTTCTTATTTATTTGTGGTAAAGTATATGTAATCAAATGGATGGCACCTGTGGCTCAGTGAGTAGGTCACTGCCCCATATACCAAGGGTAGCAGGTCAAAACCGGCCCTGGCCAAACTGCAACAAAAAATAGCTGGGCGCTGTGGCAGGTGCCTGTAGTCCCAGCTACTTTGGAGGCTGAGGCAAGAGAATTGTGTAAGGCCAAGAGCTGGAGCTTACTGTAAGCTGAGTGACGCCATGGCACTCAACTGAGGGTAACAAAGTGAGACTCTGTCTCTTAAAAAAAAAAAAAGTCATGCTAGCTATTTTTAAGCATATGGGTCAGTGCATTAAGTACTTCCACATTGTTGGGCTACTATTACCACTGTTTGTTTCCAGAACTTTTTTTATCTTCCCAAACTGAAATGCTGTATGCATTGAACAATAACTCACATCCCCTCTTGTCCTGGCAGCCACCATTCCACTTACTTTAAATTTGACTGCTCTAGTACATTGTGTAAGTGGAATCATACAGTGATTTGCTTGTTTCACTTAGTTTCTTTAGGATTTTATGAAAGCAAAAGTGCCTACCTACCTACCACTTCTACTTTTTTTTTTTTTTTTTTGAGATAGGCTCTCACTCTTTCTCCCTAGGTAGAGTGCCCTGGCATCATCACAGCTAATGCCTGTTTTTTTTTTTCTTTATTGTTGTTTGTTTGTTTTTTAGTAGGTATGGGTTCTTGCTCTTGCTCAGGCTAGTCTTAAACTCCTGAGCTCAAGCAATCTACCCACCCACAGTGCTAGGATTACAAGTATGAGCCAACACTACCTACCTACCACTTCTTAATCAAACTAAAGGAGATTTGTTACTATTTAAAAGAGCAAACTTGTTACAATGATAAAGATGATAGGAACTTAGCATCTTTTAATTCTGTTGTAATAGGTATGTTTAGGTTAATAGTTGTAAGTATCTACTGGATCTAAAGTTAGTGTTTTGCTAGCCAGACTACGTGTGCTTTTATGATTCTATCCTTAAGAACTTCAGCTATCACAAGGGTACATGTTAAATTTACTAAGTGTAGAGTATAAATGTCTTTTTTTTTTTTTGGCCAGGGCTGGGTTTGAACCCACCACCTCCAGTATATGGGCCTGGTGCCCTACTCTTTTGTGCCACAGGCGCCACCCAATAAATGTCTTAACACAATAACTAAGAAAATGTGGTGAAGGCTATGTTAACTCGTTTGATGAAAATATTTCAAATGGTATATAAAACCAACACATTGTACCCCATAATTGCATTAATGTACACAGCTGTGATTTAATTTTAAAAAAAAGAATTTCAGCTATTACTTTAGGTTGTTTTCGAAATATCTTCTAAGTCATTTACTCATTCATTTAGATTCCATTTCAATTTTAAATAATTTTTAATTATGTTATTATATAATATTCATTATATTAATAGCCAAATATATTTAAAGGCAGAACACTTAGCAAATGTAGAATAGTGGAATGAGAAAATTAAATCTGCTATAGATTTATAGTAGAAAATACTTCTACTGTTTTAAGAGAATTCAATTGAATTTAATTTCTTTGCTAGGTCATCTGTTCATTTAAGAATCAAAAACACTTGTCTGCAAAACTTTTTGTGCCAATTTTTTGTAAGAGGCAATGAAAACTTTGTAATATTCTAACATGATTATTTAAATTTTAAAAATACTTTTGGGGTAAATTTTGATGATTTATGAAATATATTTTACAAGGTGGTAGTCTATTTTATTCTGATTTCATATTTTGGTAGCATAAAAAACAATCTCTATATCTGTGGCTATCACACTTTCCTCCTGGTTAGTGTTGAGTGTGTTGTTTCTCTCTTTTTAAATTTTTTTCAGAGATGATTTCTTTCAGTTTTAACCCTTTATAAAAGTAATTCTTGGATTTATATATGAATCCAAAAAATATTAAGATGTAGTCCTGTGAAAGGAAGTATGGGTTCAACTGTTTTGGATATTTTTATTGCTTTTGAAATATACCACCAAAATGTTTTCCAGAAAGTTCATAAATCTGATGTGCCTTTTTATCTTTCTCCCTTTTATAAAATATAGGGTCATATTATATGGATTATTCTCAAACTGCTCCATCTTTTATTTTTTAACAGCAGTATACTGTGTCTTTCTATGGACAAGTCATTATTTATTTAACCAATGCCACAACATCCTGGTTACCAATACTGTATAAAAAGCTACTCCCAGACATGGTCACGTGAAATACCACCTTACTGTGTTTGCCCTGACAGTTAAATGTTCAGAGCGGGCACACTGGGGAATGACTCCTCTCTGATCCATGATGTCTGGGGCCTTAGCTGGGGAGATCGAACAGCTGAGGTAACTCACCAACTGGGGAAAGAAGTCATCAATAGGGATTTCCTATTGGTTGATGTTGGTTGTTGGCTGGAGGACTCTGTCCATGTCGTCTGAACTTTTCCATCCTGGGCAACATAGTAAGACTCTCTCTCTTAAAGCAACAACAACAACAACAACAAAAAACTTTCTCAAGAGATGAGACAACTGGATTAAAAGTTACCTGTGACATTAGTAGTAAGTCATTTAAAAGAATTAGAAGTTCATTTAGTCACTTATTCTCCCATCCAATGAATATTCATTGGGTTCTTTTAATGAAATGGATAGTGTTCCTGGGATTATGTACTGAATTAGAGAGGCTAAGTTTTTGGTCTCCTGAAACTTATATTCAAAAAGAGGGAGACAGAAAATAAACCAAAAATAAACAACTAAATAAGAAAATTTCAATTAGTTGTAAATAATATGGTACTTACAGAGAATTAAGGTCAGATTATAATATCAAGTCTATGTTAGAAAAACTGGTCAGAGAAAGACTTCTAAAGAGCCTACAATTTTAGTTGAGATCAGAGTGAGAATGGTATAGTCCTGCGGCAATCATGTAAGAACATTCTAGATAGATGATATGGCTGGTGCCAGGACCCTAAGGTGAAACCAAGGTACTAAGGAAAAGAGAGGATGTGAATGGGGCAGCTTCAGAACACATTTAACTCTATAGAGACTCTCTGCTTTTTGGCCCCTAAAGATCAAAATGAAGTTTGGCCTTTGCCACCATTTGTAATAATCATTCTATTTTTTTCATTCTGAATTAGAAGTGCACAATAATAGTAGTAAACACTTGTATAATACTTCCTATGGGCAAGTGTAGTTCATACCATATTGCAGAAGAGACACAGAATTAGATCGGTAGCAAAACAAGTGTATATGTAACTGCTTTACATCATGAGCAGGTCTTGAGATAGGTACTTGTATTTTTTCAGTTTTGCAAATGAGGAAACTGGGCCTTGGAGTTATTACCTAACATGGGCCTGGAGGCTAGTAAGTGATACAGAAGGATTTTCTTCCATTGATTGGCATCCAGAGTGGGTGCATTTAATCACCCTTTTATACTGCCTGCCATAATTGCAATGAAGATACTGATACTATACCTCATTTTTTGCTATAAAACCATTCTGGATTGAACAAATCAATGTTTTCTTCTAGCAACTGTTGGGGACCAGCCCCAAACTATACCTTGAACTCCCTCCCAGTGGCCAGTGGAGATAAGATGATGTGGGAAAAATGAATAGTCAAGACATGAAGAAAAAGTTTTTCAAAGAGTAGCTGGGACTGGCCACACCTGAGGAAGTGTGAGGATCATGGAACAGCCCCTTGTTTCTGGCTAGCTCTGTTTTTATTATATACATCATTGTCTTATCATCAGTCTAATGGGGGAAGGCTAACCCTTATGTCATGGTTCTTGCTGGGCTTGCATTTTCTAACCAAATTATTTCCTTAACTAATTATGTCAATTGGACTGATTTACCTTTTACTATTATTGCTCTAAGTTATTTATGATCTTAACACAAACAGAGCATGGGACAGGGAACACAGTCCAGGAGCTGGATGTCAAAGCAGACCCCAGTTAGGCCACACAGGCAAATCACAGGAGTGGCAATTAACACTCAAGAAGCCTTGTGCTCAGAAGGACTGACCTTCTGACCATAACCAGGTGGCAGAAGAAAAGAGATATTTTTCTCCTTATCTTGCACTGAGAGACTGTTTCTCTCTTTAGCAAGCTTTAGATGTCCTGCATTCCTAACTCCCCCAAAGCACTCACTCCCCCTAGGATGGCAGTCTGGTCTGGGTGAGCTTTGCCTGCTCAGTGACCTGGTAGCTGAGTTGTGCTGGGAGAGGGGTGAATTTCCTGCAAGACAGCCTCCTCTTTGTAAAGGGCCAGGCTTCCAGGCAGTGCATTTTGCACTAGATTTGGGGTTTCTCTGATCCATTTCTCACCTGTCTCTGCTCCCTTTTGCCCATCATCTGCAGTCATTTTCTTAATCCAATTATTAACCTATTTACGACAAACAATTGAATATTGGTTTTTAGCTTTTAAGATCATTATTTCTAGCAATGCAAACACATCAAGATATGACTCTTCCCTTAAGTACCCATATGTGCTTCTGCAAGTAACAACTAATTAAAACAATAAGGACTTGATATTTCAAATATAAAAATTTAGGGCCAAAGACATGGCTTTATTTTATGTCACTGGGTAAAGTAAATTCACTTGCTTTATTACTTGCTCCCTAGCTGGGCCATCATCCGTCCATTCATTCTTTTATCCACCAATAATTACTAACTGCTTACCATATGCCAGGCACTTTTATAGATGATGTAAATATGTAAATAGACAAATCAAAGTCTCTGCTCTCATAGAGTTTGATTTCTCTAAAAGCATGAAAAAACACTACTATTTCTCAGCAAAGCAAAACTTCCTTTATGTACAAACTCGTTACCGGAATCAGATACTTTTGAATAATGTTAATTGGTCTTTTCAGATTAAAAATTATTTACAAGGTGATACCTTACTTGAGTTAAGGCATTGGCCTAGCTGGATATAAAGTTCAAGGTAGATTGCCAGGGATCTAAGTGATGTGGCTTCAATACTCAAATACTGCAAATACTGGATTAATCTTACTCCTTGGAGCAGACTAAGGCTTGCAAGAAAAGCAACTATCTGTCCCACAGAATGAAGTCTGATGACTGTTTGTAAATGAGCATTGCTTTTCTTGGGTTTCAAGGCAGCTGCCTGTCTCCTAAAACATCTGGGTTTCAGGCAGCTGCTTGGGTCCTTAGTTCTTGGAGCGCTCTTTGGCAAAAGTTGACCAGTCACCCCAAAGTAAGGCAAGCATGAAAGTACACTGAGGAAGAGAAAGATAAGTTTACAGAGTAAGAAAATTTACAAAGCAAGATACATTTGCCATAGACAGCAAAGAGGCCTCCGTTGCCTCCTTTGTACCACAAGTAGGCAAAGAGGCCTGGAACATGGCTGGGATTCTCTTTTAAATGGCCTGGATGCGGGCTTCTTTGTAATTCAGAGGTCACGTTGAAAGCCGAGTCTTATAGCACATGCTGATCTCCCATGAGCCTCTCTGAGAGCCCACTGGGGGATGTGGACTGCAATGTAGCTTTAAGCTAAGGACCTGCTAATTAGCTTTAAGGCTGTTCTAGGTCACCTTTAAGACTCTGTTGTACCTGTTGTCAGGCTAGAGAGTCTTCTACATCCTTTTGCAGTCCGCACACTAAGCTCTGATTGGTAGATTGATAAGATGTTCCCTCCTTGCTGAATGTGAAAAATCACTTGGGACACGATTAAGGTAGGAGGCACCAAGATAGAGGCCTGGGAATCACACCCTTGTCTTCCTTTCCCAGGAGAGCCAGGATTTCTAGTTACCTACCTAACACTTTCAGCCCAGACTAGCTCAGGTGAACTTGAGAAAATATAGAATATGTCCCAATAATTAATATTAAGTTCATTTAGTTAGTATTAAGTTATGAATGTTTTTATCAGTTTACCTCCTCCTAACTTAAACCACACAACCTGGAAGTCAGCAATGTTGTACAAACACACTCCAAGCCTTAGGTAGATGGAGAAGGGTAAATAAGCCAGATTGAAAGGGCTTTTGGGCTCAGCGCCTATAGCTCAACCGGCTAAGGCACCAGCCACGTATACCTAAGGTGGTGGGTTTGAATCCCCAGCCCGGACCCCCCAAACAACAATGATGGCTGCAACCAAAAAAATAGCCGGGCGTTGTGGTGTTGTGGCGGGCGCCTGTGGTCCCAGCTACTTGGGAGGTGGAGGCAGAAGACTAGCTTGAGCCCAGGAGTTGGAGGTTGCTGTGAGCTATAATGCCATGGCACTCTACCCAGGGGGACAGCTTGAGGCTCTGTCTCAAAAAAAAGAAAGGGCTTTTGTTAGAATGAATACAGAGAGGAGGAAAGAGCAGAGTTCACAGAGCCTATGAGTGAAATGAGTTAGTGGTGATCATAACAGGAGAAAACAAGGAGAGATGTTTGTAACCTGGAACCTGATTCAAAATAAAAGAAATTGGAACAAATGCCAAGATCATTTTGAATTTATTGCAAATGGCAAGAAAAATAGTGGTCACTTTATCATTAGATTTGGATTGATTGGGTACAGAGAGGATCATTCTTACAAAACTGCCGGATTTCTGGAGTTTCACGGGCGAGGATGTTTCAGGAATGCACTTAGTGAAGTCAGAGCTCATAACAAATTTGCATCTAATTTTGAAATTTATTATGTTACAGAACTTGGTTAATGAATGGGCCTTCTTGGTAAATCTGGGCCCCCATTTCTCAAAGTGACATAGAGAAACTTCAGTTCCAGGGGATACTATTTAAATTTCTGTGTCTGTGATTAAGTGTAGGAATGGAAGGTTAAACATACCTAAATTTTGTCAGTTTTCCCTTTGAAGAGGGTAGGTGTCTTTCTGTGTCTATTTTGCCTTTCTCTCTCCAAGAGCAGGCATTCAGTTGCTGCATCTCTTTGGTCTCATTTAAATTTGGAACAGTTCCTTGAGTTTTCTTTGTTTTTCTTGATCTTGAAATTTTTGCAAAACCCAGGCCAGTTAGTCTTAGAGTGTCCCTCAGTTTGAATTTGATTGCTGTTACCTTGTGAGTATTCCACTCAGGCTTTCTTCTTTCCTTTTTTGTTGGCAGCAATTGTAGAGGACACCAAGAGCCAGACGACCTCTGAGCAAGATGATTTGCAGCTGGGGGTGGACCCTCGGGCAATTCGTCCGCAGTGCTCCTTGTGGAGAAAGCTGGAGCCCAGGGTGATCCTTAGGCACGTAGTCATTGTCTAATACTCCCCTCACCTGTCTCATACGGTCTCATTAAAAGGCTAGTGCAGTGGTTGCTCGGGGCTGCCCTGCACTCAAGGTTAGCCCACCTCCTGCAAGCTGGTACTTCTATTCTGCATCTCGCCTGGTTTCTTCCTGCGGTGATGGAGTCCAGGGCCCTAGGGGCCCCAGGGGTTGCGACAAGCAATGCCTCTGAAGTGATGTTGTAACACTGATGCATCTTATCAGCTGGCACATAGTCTATTTACTCTAAAGTTGGTGATTAACTTCAATCACTTGGTGAAGTCAGGGTTCACCAAGTTTCTCCATGATAAAGTTAATAATTTTACCTTTAAGTAATACTTTTCTTTTTTACATTTTGAACTAGGTTGCTTTATTGAATTCCAGTTGAATTCATCTGGTTCCAATTCTGAATAATCTGGCTATAACACAATTTCACAAAAAAGTTTGATGCTCTATTAAGTAATACTTTGTGCTTTGAAATAGCGTAGGCTGAGTTCCCCAGGAATGAGAGTCTGAGATAGAGATTAGTATGCAAAAAATGTAATAGGATGCCGTTGGGACAATACCTGTGGGAAGAAAATGAAGGATGTAGGTCTGAGCAGAGAGAAATGGAACTGCAACGGAACCTCATATCCTACAAGGTATTCTGAAGATGAGATGACTCTTTAGAGCTGTCCTTAGTTAAAGCAAGAGGAGTGGGCTTTTATTTATTTATTTTTAAATGTGCTGTTTTCTTTCAGGGAATAGAAGTGTTTAACAAAGAAAGAATTTCCTAAGCAAAAGTTGAGAATATGTTGTCCCAACATGTTTCTTTTCTTTCTGTTAGTCCTCATCTAGATAGGTTTATATATGCACATATAAAAAGGAAATCTAAGTAAGTAAGCTTCTTAAAATAAGAACATATTTCTTAGGTGCTTTCTTCTTAGGTGCTGTTTTCCTTCAGTAATTGAAAATATTTACCAAAGAACTTTGTAAGCAAGAGTCTGGGGAACATGTTATTACAACTTTCTTTTCTTTCTGTGTGCAGATGGGACTTATATACCCTTGCCCTGGTTAGGGTTGGCTATCGAGTGACCTGGAGAACAGACATAATCTTAGATGAAATGGTCTTTTCAGTTGAGGCAGTTTTCAAAGGGGTCTAACTGACAAGTGAGAGCAGGTCTGCTCATGGGATTAACAGCAGTTGGGGTTTAAAAGGCCTTAATTATTTTTATGTATTTATTTTTTTGAGACAGAGTCTCACTTTGTCGCCTTTGGTAGTGTGCCGTGGTGTCACAGCTCACAGCAACCTCCAATTCTCGGGCTTAAGCAATTCTCTTGCCTCAGTCTCCTGAGTAGCTGGGACTACAAGTGCCCCCCAAAACGCCTGGTTATTTTTTTGTTGCAATGCTCATTGCTGTTTTAGCTGGCTGGGGCCGAGTTCGAACCTGCCACCCTCCATATATGGGTCTGGCGCCCTCCCGACTGAGCCACAAGTGCCACCCTAACAGGCCCTAATTTTTAAAGTAGTATCTGAGAGGCACATCACAGCATCCACCAGAGTAATTCTCCTATTTCATATCGAACTTTTATCCTCTAGTTTTATTGCTCATGATGCTTTTCTATTTAATAATTCTATTTTTCATCTCTGTATATTTATTAGCTGGCATTCTATAATATAAAAGCTTTTCCTCTTCCTTATTTTTTCATTCGTTCACTTATTTACATCAGAATGTACTCATCAGTTTTAATTTTTCAGTGGATCATGTAATCCATTATTAAGCTTTTTGATTTTGATGCTAAATTGCCCCAGATTTTGTGCGTGGCTCCCAGGTCTTTTGACATGTTTCCATCATTCTTTGAGCACATCTACGCTTTCTGGAGCAACAAGATGTTGTAGGTTCATCCCTGCCCTAGTGCTAGAATCAGCCTTTCATCTAAGGATCCCTGTCATTACAAATTCCAAACTGACTTCCTGGAGTGCTCACGATTTAGCAGAAGTTGGATGGATACTGCCTCATGTTGTTCTGTCTGGTCTATCAGTCTGGTCTTACATAATCCTGAACCTGTTCAGATGCTCCTTTGTGTTACTCGGCATCTAGCAGAGTATTGAGCAGTAGATGGTGGATGCTTTCTACTTGTGGGGTTATTAAATAACTATTGATACCAATTCAATCATTGCATGAATCAGTTTCCTTCATACCATGCAGTAGTGCAGAAGCTGCCATGGTTATGGTGTCTGGTCTATGGAAGATTTTTAGTAACTTTTGGCTAAAACAAACAATTTTTTTTCTCTGTTTGAACATCTATTTTTTAACACATTATGTCTACTGAATCGGCTAGTTTTACAGTTGTCAAATACTACACAAAAATAAATACATAATGAAATGCAAGCCAGCCACACATTCACTAAGAACTTCACTAAATTTCAAAGTTGGATATAGTTTTCCTACTTCTGTCTTGAAGGATTGCTTCCTGTGGCTACTCTGAAAAGAAGAGTGGATTGTGCACTGGTTTCCTATTCCTGATGTAATAAATTATCACAATATAGTGACTTCATCAACATAAATTTATTATCTTACAGCTCTGGGATTAGATATCTGAAATGAGTGTTTTCAGGCTAAAATGAAGGTGTTGGAGGAGCCATATTCATTCTGGAGGCCCTGAAGTGGACACCCACCTGGCACAGTCTGGACACCCACCCTGGCACAGGGGGCCTAGTGTGGCTGGACATAGTTAGGGGAGCTACAGGAGAAGAGCTCAGAGAGGTAAGGCAGGAGAATGTTATGTAAGGATGACTTGGGCCTTTACTCTGTATGAGATGGGAACTGTTGGAGGTTTTAGAGGAGAAGACTGGTTGGCAAGGATCCCTGGGGCTGTTGTGTTGTGGGGTAAGAACAGAAGCCAGGAGACCAGGAAGGGGTCTACCACAGTTGTCCACATGAGAGATGATGGTGGTTTGGAGTAGGGTGATGGTTTTCTGATGGAGAAGATATTAAAGAGAGAGAGAGAACCTCAAGAGAAAACACGTGAATTCTCCCTATGAATTCCTGGAGCATAGGAAAGAGTGTGGAGGGTGAAATAACTTACATCAAACTATTGATAGGAAGAGACTTGTATGCAATTTTATCTTAAGCTTTGTCAGAGATGTGATGAATATTTAGCATCTACAAGGACAAGACACTTGTCAAGGATGAATGATAAATACAGGATAATAAAGAAAAATGCAATCAAGAATGGAACACGAATTTATTATTGACTGAGGAGACTGAGATATATGTCCAATTGAGGTTAATAGATATATAATTCTAGATCATTGTGCGGGTTTTAGGAGGGAGAAAAATTTACTGATTAAAAAGAAAATAGTCTAAAAGAAAATTTGTCTAAAGGTTGAATATAAATGTCTTAACACAACAATTATGAGAAAGACATGATGCCTATGTTAGCCAGTTGGAGGAGAGTTTTCCAAACTGCATATGGAAGCAACACACTGTATCCTATGATAGAATTAATGTACACAATTATGATCTAATAAAAAACAAATTAAAAAAAATAAAATAGTTTTCTAACCATATATAGAGTGCTGGAGGGGGGAGAGGTACAGGCTGCTGTTTGTTTTTTTTTTTCTATAGCAGTCCAATAATGCTGTATTGTTTGATGAACTCAGTATAGACGTCAATATTTTTCACACTGATGTGGAAATAGAACTAATTAGACCACACGTGGCTGTATTGAGTCCTTTCCTTGGGATATCAAGCCTTTCCTTGCACATAGCAGCTATTCTGGTATTAAGTATTTTTTTAAAAAACTTTATATATGTAAAAATAAGCTGAATGCTTTTTTGAAATGAAGATTTCCCTGAGTCCATAAGCACTGCATACAAAAGTGGATTGTTTAGAGGACTGAATGCAATAATTTTAGGAAAGTGTTTTATAAACTTGAAAGTGCAGTGCTGACAGAGGCATTATTGTCTCGGTTCTCATTTGTTTATTTTTGAAGAGGTTTGAGATATTTCAGACAAGTAGATTTTCTAGATGTCTGTAATGTACTCATTTAAACACGATTTTTTAAAAATTAATAATTTGAACTGAAAAATTCCTACTCAGTCTAAAATAGCATCAAATGTTCTTTAATCTTTGGGTCCCTTCGTTCGTCCTCATCCTGGCTAGTGACAGCGTCTGTTGTCCAACCCCCAGTCAGGGAGGGGATTCCTTGCTTTCCTTCATGGCCATCTCCAGGTCTGGGTGGTTTCCTCTCTCCGCTGCTGTAGCTGGTTAGAAGGAGCAGCCCACAATTTCTTATCTGACACTCTTGGGCCAGATGTGCTTGTGAATTCTGATTGTTCTGATTTTAAGATAATCTGGACTCTAAGCCAGCCATTCCACAACACCCCTGTCAGGCTTTTGAACAGCTCTCAGGAATCATGGTTTCTTATTTCTGCAGCAAAATGTGAGTAATGACATCAAGTGGGATAACTGAAAATTGTGCCTAATCTCTTATCAGTTCAGGGCATTTTTTTTTTTTTTTTTTTTGCCATGAATGGCTTTAGGGCAGGAGAGATTTTGCCACCAAATCAGTTACTAACATATTTTTAGTTTTCAGAGCTTTTTGGGTTTGGAGTGAGGATAAAGGACTTTTAAATAGAGGTTAAAAGATTATGGGCCTGCTGTATAATAGTTCCCAGAGAGTATCGGACAACAGTTCTCCCATCTTTAATTCATCCTTTATATTATTGAACAATTTCAGTGTTATATATTGTCTATTCCTCCTCCCACTGCTTTAGATAAGGTCCTAGCTTGGTGAATTTGTACTCATTCACGAAGCAACTCAAACACATCCTTATCTGCAAAAGCTTCTCAGACCTGCAGAAGGCGAGTTGTTTATTCTCTTGTCTTTGTGTTACTTCATGTGGGAGTGTACATTGTGTGTGCTTGTATGCCTGTGTAGCACTGATCACACTCTTGCAGATTTCATTTATCTGTTAGCATTTCCAGCTAGGCTGGGGGCTTCCTGAGGGCAGGAACATGACTTTGTCATTGTTAGCTCTGTCATTTTCAGTATTCTATTTGGTACCTGGGTGTCTTTTAAGTACATATTAGTCGAAGGGATGGATAACGGGGGTGCTGTTCTACCTTTAGGTCAATGTTTCCTGAAACCTGGTCCCAGAACTAACATTTGCAGAAATATCAGGGTCTTATAAAATATGCGTGTCGAACCAGTTCTGCAGGTGTTCTGAAGAGTGGAAATCACATGCTTTGGAACATGTGGAATTTGTTGCCCAGAGTGAGACTGTTAGACCGAAGGTGACCTTTTGCTGGTTACCTCTTAGTAGCTTTTCTGTCTACTCCTTGATGGTGGTGGCCATTTACCTCAGTTGTTGTTTCTTTCCCTGTTTCCTTTCTATTCTCTAATTTTCTATTTCTAATCTGTTTTGTGATGACACAACAGACAATAATTAACAGCATCTCATCCCCTATCCTCATAATAATCTTAAGGTCCACGAGGCTTAGGTTCATAAGTGGAGAGTAACATAAAGTAGTTTTTTATTTCTATAGACTCAGCTTCAAGGTTTGAGGATGTGTTGTATGGAATAAAGGGAAGACTTGAATCTATGAGCCTTGACAATTATTTTGGCTACTCAGAAACTCATTTCATTTACTTACTCAACCTCTGGAGGGCTGAGGTTGCTTGATATCTGATGCTCAAAAAGTGTCACCCAGTGGTATAAAGCTTCCTCTGTTAGGAGGGGATCATTCTGCCCAGGGATGGCTTAAGTGTAATGGAATGAGGCCTCACTCTGCACAGACAGGACTGATAATCTATTAAATAATCAAAGGATGGATTTGAAATGGAAACGTAATTTTCCCTTATTCTTTTTTTACTGCTATAGACAATGACACTTGAGAAAAAAAAAATATTTTTCTAAATAAAAAGAAGTCTGGGCCTAATTTCCCCTTTCCTTCCAAAGGTTAGTCAAAGTTTCATTTTGGTCACTGTTGCCAGAGGTCCACCCTCTTACTTTACAAGAGACCAAAGGTCTTCATCCAGAAGTCTTGCGGTGCTTGTGTCTGTGTGGTATGGGAAGCTAGGAAGCTCACTTCCTCCAGGTAGAGTTGAGGCTTGGAGCTCTTTTGCCAGGATTTTGGATTCTGTTCTCTACTATTCATCAGCAGCCTAAGAGAGGCCTTACAAGCCCTCAGGGTCCTTCCTGGATGAGGCAAAGTGCTCATCTATCTCACTTGTGGAAGTGCTCCCCCATATGTCTCCTAGTCTCAAAGTGATTTTGAGGTCAAGCTGTCATCCCCAACCTCGGTTAAAGCATTGGTTCCCATTCTCTCTGCTTCTGAGATGATACAACCCCAGGGGGCCCAAAATACCTGTTTACCAGCCCCCTCACGAGAAGAAACCCTTAGACCTTCAGAAATAGGAGTAGATATAAGGTGACCAGATGTCCCGCTTTTCAACAATTTGTCCTGCGTCCCACAGTGTTTTTAAAAAGTCCTGATTTTTGGAAAGAATGCACCATAAGCTAGGGAACACAGGGAGATTAGGAAGGGAATATATGGTTTTTGGCTGCTGAAAAGGTTAATGTAACTCCATTTGGGAATGAAGAGGTTAATGTAACTTCATTTAGAAATGAAAAGGCTAATGTAAACTATCTACTCCAGTCCTGGGCAAAGTCACCCTGGTAGAATCAGTATCAGAAGGAGACTGCTCCCTCCCTTGCTTCTAGGCAAGGACAATTAGCTCAGAAGGGGCCTAACTGTCTGGAACAAACAAGTAGCCCCCCACCTCTCTAGAGTAAGGTGACCAGACGTCCTGCTTTTGGCTGGACAGTCCTGATTTTTAACAATTTGTCCCATGTCCCGCAGCATTTTAAAAAAGTACAATTTTTGGAAAGAATGCACGACAAGCTAGGGAACATGGGAGAACGTGAAGAAAATATATGGTTTTCGGCTGCCATGTGGCTATTTCACCAGGATATAAGTTTTATATTATTTTTGTTAATTTTATAATGTTAAACTTCAATAATAACAAATAATTGTTGAGAACTGCTTATTGAGAACTGTTTATCAAAGTTTGCATTGTTGTCAGGCCCCGCCCCGCCCTCCCCACCTCCCAGTGGTGTCTCACTTTACCAATGTTAAAATCTGGTCACCTTAAGTAGGTAGGGAAAGGAAATGCCCTCCTCTTATGCCAGTGCTTGCAAAAGATCCTAAAACTATGATTGATTTTTTTCATAGTTAAATTGGTTTCTTTCTTGCAGGACTTCTCAGGGGTTTGGTGATAGTAAAATATATTGTGACTCTTCCAGAAAAATGATAAAATACATTTTCCAGCCTCACAGAGGTATAAGAGAAAAATAAAAATTGTGTATGTTCAAGGTTTAAAATGAGATAATTTGATATGAATATACATTGTGTAACAATTACAATCAAATTAATACATTGATCCACACATAGTTACCATTTGTGTGTGTGTGCACGTGTGAGAGATATTAGGACACATAAAATCTACTTTCTTAGCAAATTTCAAATGAATAATCCAGGATTATTAACTGTACTCACCATGCTGTACATGAGATTCTTTGAACTTATTCATGTTATAATTCAAAGTTTGTACCCTTGATCAACAAATTCCTCCTTCCCCCATGTACTCCGTCCCTGGAAACCATCATTCTACTCTCTGCTTCTATGAGTCCAATCTTTTCAGATTCCACATATAAGTAGGATCATATAGAATCTGTCTTTGTTGAGTGCTTTTTCCTTGCTGAGTCACATTATTTACATGTATAAACACCAAGGGAAAACAGGATGGGCTAGATTGTTTGAGGGCCTTGCCAGACTTTGTGTGCAGCTTTCTGCTTTGGGCTCATTAACCTTCAAGATCCCTTTGCCCTCATTTTTGTCCTCCTTTCTGAGGGACATAGCCAGGAGGGACCTCCAAAAGGCAGAGTCACTTCCTCGCTCTCAAGCTAGTAATATTTTTTTTTTTTTTGAGACAGAGCCTCAAGCTGTCCCCCTGGGTACAGTGCCATGGCTTCACTGCTCACAGCAACCTCCAACTCCTGGGCTCAAGCGAGTCCTGGGCTCAAGCAAGTCTCTTGCCTCAGCCTCCCAAGTAGCTGGGACCACAGGCACCCACCACAATGCCCAGCTATTTTTTGGTTGCAGCCATTATTATTGTTTGGTGGGCCTGGGCTGGATTTGAACTCGCCACCTTAGGTGTATGTGGCTGGTGCCTTAGCTGCTTGAGCCACAGGCGCCGAGCCTCAAGCTAGTAATCTTAACAGCCATTGCAGTTATGTTCTGTCATAGGTCAGATCCTGTTCAAAGGGGCTTTTCATAAATTACTTCTAACTCTTACAACTCCATATTACTATTCTTATTATCTCCACTTAACAGATGCAGCTCATGGAATTTAAGTAATTTTCTCACACAGCCAGTAAATAGCAGAGGCAGAATTTAAGGCAATATCTAGGTAACCACTAAGCCCATGCTCTTTCTAATTTCTTTCTAAATCTTTTAGCATTAGATTAAAAACACAACCTTCGCACAATATCCTTTCTGTGAACTTTGAGTTATTGTGATATTTTCTAAAAGTAAAATACTCGAGATCTGTTATTTTTTTTCTTATTGTGAACCTAAAGAAACTGGCCTAACTCAAATAATTCTTGCTGGACTACGGGGGAAATATTTCATTAACTTATTTTTATTACTGTTCAATTCCTTCATTTATTCTTAGAGTTCTGGTTTGTAGAGAATTAAATGCATTCCCTTCTGTTCACAGGTGTAATCTGGGCATCTTCCTGGAAGCTGCAGGTACTTTCTTGTACTTTTCCTCTCCTGGGTATGAATTTAAACATACCTACAGATCTGATAGTTGGAGGACTACATTGACCCAATGACATACACATTTCTAATTCAGGTACTATTTTTCTTCTCCTCTACTGAGGCTTGGCAGATTTTTCTTTCTAAATTGTTCAGTCTCCTTTAGATTATAACTCAGCTATTTTAATCAGAGTGCACTGTGATTGCTTATTGAGGTCCTCACATTACAATTCCCTGGGCAAGCACTGGAAAAACATCACCCTGTTTGGTTCATCTCCTGTCCAGTGTTTTTCCAGGGTTTCATATTCAAGCTTCTCTATTTTCTAGCAATAACTATTTTGCAGAATGCCCCCATAAAAGAAAATTGGCTGACTCTCTTCTTGGTAATATTCTTTAGAGTGTCAACTACTGTGAAAAAATTCCGCTTTGTAGGCTGGAGTATGCATGGGAAATTGGAAATGGTTGTATTAAAAGAAAAAAATGTAAAGTGAGAAATGGAAATGCTGGTTGAAAGAGGTGGCTCCCTTATCAGAATGACATGTTAATAGATGCTCTCTGTTCAGAGAAGGTATTGATTAGCATTCAGACCCAGTGATGGACACCTCCTCATCCTCTGAATGAAAACTCTTCTTCAAGAGAGTCATCTGAGGGAATATTATGCATAACCTACCACAACTGATTGGATCAGGAAGGGTATCTGGACATAATCTGTCCAGCAGAGTATAAATGGAGCTCAGAAGAAAATCTGCCTATCTAGAGAGAATGTGGACCAACCTGATCAGCCTTCTCTTGGAAATCTGCTAAAGGGTGTATAGAGAAGGTTATATAGCTAGTGGCAGCTATAGAAGATGACAGCCCCTGAGGTAGAGACAGGTCATGCGTCCCATGAGTGGGCACATGCTGTAAGTAAGAAGCAAGAAGGTAACCAACTGGCAGGAGAAGGATAAGTGAAAGAGCCACAGAGAGGAACAGGTTGAGAGAGAGTAACTGAACCCTTGAATGAATGACTAAGGTCGTTGGGGAACCTGGAGGAACTTGAGTCTTATCCCTCAGGTGGCCTTAGATTTAGTATGAAGTAGGTTTTGTTCCTTGAGCTTCTGGGAGGTGTGTTTGATATCTGTGATTCCAGCTTTCTCATTTCCATGTGTACCCTGACAATTAACTCCAAGTTCTCTGAAGGAAATTGGAGATTTTTTTGATCTCTCAAAATAGCCTATCTAATACTCATTTAAACTAGTATTTTTTTTTTCAGTCAAAGTTCATTCTTTTATTAACTAGCACAAGAAGTAGAGAGCTCATATCAGAATCTTGTTTTCAAACAAAATTCTATTGATTTAAAAGACATAGAGTTCATGCATTTCCCCCTTCATGTAGGAGGAATTAACCCTAGATACATTGTCTGCTCATGAAGGTGAGCCAAGAAAAGGGACAGCAAGTCTATTTTATCAGATTGAGAATGATCCTTTGGAGAATTAACCATGTTAATAATCAACACTTAACACCACTTATACTTAAGGGTTGAAAATATTCAGTAAAGTTTATTTAGTAAAGTCTAATTTACCATGCATAGACAGAGACTTAAAAAAGAACTGTATCCTTCCCAAGGTTAGAGCTCTGTTGAGCTCCCCTCCTTCATTCTTAGGCAAGGCCAACACAGGTGTATTGCAGGCATGACTATAGTGTGCTCCTACACTTCTGGGATTGGGAGGAAATAGAGTAAGTGGCTGAGAAGATGGATGTTGATTCAAAACCTAGCTCTACCACTTACTATGTGTGAGCTTGGGCAAGTTACTTAATCTCTAGTTTCCTTATATGTACAGAATGGAGATGAGAATAATATCAAAGGTATAGTGTTGGTATTGTAAAAATTAAATAAAGTGCCTAACACAATAGTTAGCATTCGATAAGGGCTCTGATAAATAGCTTACATCCAAACTACTTTCCGTACATCCAAAGGAAAGTAGTTTGGATGGTTCTGAGTTTAATTTCACTGTTTCAAAAAAATTTCAAAACATTACTAATTTATACTTCACATACACGTTATTCCCTATTTACAATTACCATAAACACCATTAGTAACATCTGTTGTACTTGGGTGTTTGTGGTAATTGTTGTTGTTGTTCGATATGGTAGTGAAGGGGTTGGCTAACTATGGTCCATGGCCAAATATGGCCCACAGTCTTGTTTTGCAAATGAATTTTTATTGGAACCCAGTCACATCCTCTTATTTGCTTATTGTGTGTGGCTGCTTTCACTCTACAAAGGCAGAGTTGAGTGATTGTGGCAGAATGAATGGCATACAAAACCTCAAATCTGCACTATTTGGCTCTTCATAGAAAATATTTTCTGACTTTTAGCACAGTAGAAAGGAAACATCAAAAGTTTAACAGTACACAGAACTACTTTTGATTCTACTCCTTAGCTTGATGAAATTGGCCAAATTTCCCTCTGAGACTCAGTGTCCTCATTGGTTACAAGGTGACATAAATCGGCACATTATTGTGATTGCATATGTGAAGGCCCTCAGTAGAAAACTGCTGTTCAATAATATGAACACCAGTGTCTTCCTTTTACATTCCTTCTTCCTGGTTTCTCTTCTATAGTAGGAAAGTAGATTGGATGGTTCTGAGTTTAATTTCACTGTTTCAAAAAATTTTCAAAACATTACTAATTTATACTTTACATATACATTATTACCTATGTATAAGTGGCCAGCTATACTTTGCTGGAATTCTTAGAACCAAGTAGGACCATTCAAAGCCATTAGCATCAAGAAGCAGTTACTTGATTCAAATAAAAAATATTCTTATTCAAGGCAGAAATAAGTTAATTTGTCTTTTATAGTTATTAGGGCAAATTTTCCAAAGCAGAATATTTTGTAAATGCACTCATAGTTTTGTTTATTATGCTTACTATAAATTGTGATAACTTGATATTTGCATGATAGTGATGTATCTAATGTGTAATTAGAATTATAATTTATGTCTTATGTATAATTTTAATTTTGACATGATTTACCCTTTTTGAGTGGCCCTAACTTTATGGACTTGGTCATGTCTATCTGGTGATCAGGTACAGGACCAAATGTGAGTCATAGCTTCCATGTTCTATTTTAGAGAAATGTAGTGATGAATTTATTATAACCACATTCTCTGGTGATTATTTTAGAAGGCTGAGTATAGTGTGATATCATTTTCATGCAAATCAATCTTGCTCTTCAGTCTTGAAAATGTTTAGTTGTCTTAAATTTTTTTTTTACATCTGATAAGGTTTTAATAACTGACATATATAAAGAACTCAAATATATCAATAGCAAGAAAACAAATACCCTAATTAAAGAGTGGGCAAAAGATCTAACTAGGTATTTCTCAAAAGAAGACATACAAATGATTGGTGGGACCACACCTACAGTGCATCTTACAAGGGTACATGTGAAACTCACCAGATGTAGATATAAATGTCCCAACACAATAACCAAGAAAAGGCCATGAAGGCTGTTTTAATCAGTCTGATGAAAATACTTCAAACTGTATGTAAAACCAGCACATTGTACCCAGGACTGCAACAATGCACATAGCTATGATTTAATTAAAAAAAACAAAACCAACATCATACTTTCAACATCTATAAAAAATAATTATTCGTTTTGTATGGAACCAGAAAAAAAAACTCATAAGGCTAAGGCAGTTCTTAGGAATAGAAACGAAGCTGGGGGCATCAGCATACCATATTTTAAGTTATATTACAAGGCCATAGGGATCAAAATGGCATGGTATTGGCACAAAAATAATGACATAGACATCTGGAACTCAATAGAAAACCAGGAGATGAAACTAATATCTTACAACCATCTGATCTTTGATAAACCAAACAAGAACGTACACTGGGGGAAAGAATCCCTATTCAACAAATGATGCTGGGAGAACTGACTCAAGATGAATAAAAGATCTAAATCTAACACATGAAAAAGTCCTTGAAAAAAGTGTGGGGCAAACACTTTTTTTTTAAGATTTTTATTTTTATTTATTTATTTATTTATTTTTATTAAATCATAGCAGTGTACATCAATACTATCATGAGGTACAGTGTACTGTTTCTGTATACAATTTGAAATACTCTCATCCAACTGGTCAACATAGCCTTCGTGTCTTTCCCCCAGTTATTGTGTTAAGACATTTACACTCCACAATCAGAGATTCACATGTACCCTTATAGAATGCACCATAGGCGTGATCCCACCAATCACCCTCCCTCCACTCTCCCCTCCCCTCCCTCTCCCCTCTCTCCATATTCCTGGGCTAAAATTGGGTTATAGCTTTCCTATGAAAGCCATAAATTAGTTTCATAATAGGGCTAAGTACAT
>CAUYTI010144226.1:0-11884 GCA_963575145.1 Galago senegalensis | reverse complement strand
TGGAGGGATCACTTCTGAGGTTTATCTTACAAGGGTACAAGTGAATCTTTCTAAGAGCAGAATGTGAACGTTTTAAAATAATAACTAAGAAAATGACATGAAGGCTATGTTAACCAGTTTGATGGAAGTGTTTCAGATTGTGTATGAAACCCCCACACTATACCCCAGAAGTGCATTAATGTACATAGTTACCATTCAATTGAAAAAAAAAAAAAGTTAAGAATATGAAGTTTGTATTTGGTTTCCTCATCTGTCCAAGTGAGCTTTGTGCCTCTGTTATAATTGTGGGATTTTAATACACTTTTGATGTGCTGTAGGTCTCCCAAAAGGAGAATTGCGTACTGCATGTTAACCTACAAGTTTGGACAGTTAAGTTCCTGAACTCATATTAGAAAAAATGCTACCATACCTCATTACTCAATATCACTTACACTCTTTCCAAGTACTCTCGTGGCCATTTGGTGACCATAGTGACATTCAGCACCGAGGTATATAGCACTTTGTCTAGGATGTGTTCAAGAACTTAACTGTCAGACTTCCTACAAGGACAGCACTGGTGGCTATTCTAGGAAAAGAGCTCAAAAATTGCTTTGAAAGGGTGGACTAGGTGCTGGCATTGGTGTGTAGCTTCCCGAGGGGAGTACTTCAGAGCTGACCGTAGTGATGATATTCAGCAGTGAGATATGTAGCACTTTTTCTAGGATGAGATCTTGCCCTGACCTCTTAGCTCTGTTAACCTGTTCCCAGATTATCAGTGGGAATTCAGGGAATTTGCTCCATCCTCTGGTGTTGCCCTTTGACAGAAGTCAAGATAGTATTTCCTTCCAAGAGCAGGGCTTGGAGTGCCTGGCGGGAAGCAGCCAACCCGTTTCTCTACTTTTTCAAAGGCAGTATTTCTTTGAAATAAGCTTGCTATTTCTGGTTCCAATCATTGTGGAAAAAAATCTGTAGCATCCAAATTGGCATTAGCCTTTGCCTATTTAGGAAAGTAATCACATGATTAGTTCATAAATGTGTGAGTGCGGGTAGGGATGAGGAGGTTGTTTGTTTTAAATGACATAAATGATTATTTTGTTACTGGAAATAAGGAATTTGGGACCAGAATAACCCTATCATTCTTTATAAGCCATTCCAGACTCAGATGTTTTCAAGCCCCCTGACCCATAGCAGAGTTCTAATAAGAGTGAGGTGGTGGTCATAGAGAACCTCTTGAGAAATGCTTTCATTCATACATTCACTCACCACAGTTTCTTTTCTTTTTTTTTCTTTTTGGAGACAGAATATAACTCTATGCCCTGGGTAGAGTGCCATGGCCTCATAGTTCACAGCAACCGTAAACTCCTGGGTTCAAGTGATCCTTTTGCTTCAGCCTCCCAAATAACTGGAACTATAGACTCCAGCCACAGTGTCTGGCTAGTTTTTAGTAGAGTCAGAGTCTCACTTTTGCTCAAACGGGTCTTGAACTCATGAGCTGGAGCAATCCACCTGCCTCAGCCTCCAGAGTGCTAGGATTACCAACTTTTTCTTCTAGACAGTCTCATAATCCAGATCTTAGAAGTTGTTATAGTTCAGTTAAAAAAAAATATTCCTAGCCTGCAGAATGAATAAGGCTGGCTTCTGTTGGGCAGCTTGGACAAATAGATGATACTGATGAGGAAGTAATGTAATAAGTGCTGTGACAGTTGTCTGTACTGAGCCGAGAACACAGCTGGGAACAGTCTTTATTGCTCCCTTAACCTTGGTGTAGGTAGCAGAGACAGCCATAAAGTATAATAAAATGGCATGCCTGGAACATAATGTATACTTAGGAAATTGTCAAGTGAAGAAGGATTTTAAAAAAAAAAAAGGATGCTTACAGTTTAACAGTTGGATAGGGGAGCAAGCTATGCTTAGACATAAAAGTGCAGGAAATAGAACAGCTTAGGTGGCCAGAAAGAAAGCTCAAAGGATAATGTGGGCTAAAATAGCAAGGGCTTTGTATACCTGCTCAAGGACTTTATTCTATAGACCAGTGGTTGTTTGAATCTAAGGGCCCATTTTTACCATCATACACACAAACACATGAGTCATTACATTTTATGTTCTGTTTTGATACAAATGTGAATTATTGCATTCCTTGCGCTTATCTTGATGGTTACCATAACCACAACTACTTCCCTCCCCAAGCTTCTAATAGGTTGAGAATGAGTGCTGCAAGCTATAGTGAAGTATCAGATCCAGTGGGTCCAGGCCATGTTACCCTTTTGCTTAGCTGCAGTTTTCTTTTTAAGTGTTCAGGAGCCAGGCATAGTGGCTCATGCCTGTAATCCGACCACTTGGGGAGGCCGAGGTGGATCACTTGAAGCCAGGAGTTCAAGACCAGCCTGAGCAACATAGTGAGACCCCTGTCTCTACCAAACAAATAGAAAAATCAGGGAGGTCTGGTGATGTGTGCCTGTGGTCCTAGGTACTTAGGGAGGCTGAGATAGGAGAATTACTTGTGCCCAGGAGTTTGAGGTTGCAGTGAACTATGATATCACTGCTGCACTCTAGCCCCAGCAACAGAGCAAGACCTTGTCTCAAAATAAGAAAAAGGGGCTTGGTTCTTGGCAGCTAAGGGGTCAGCCACATATACCTGAGCTGGCGGGACCACCAAACAACAATGATGACTGCAGCCAAAAGATAGCTGTGTGTTGTGACTGGGACCTGTAGTCCCAGCTACGTGGGAGGTGGCAGCAGAAGAATCACTTGAGCCCAGGAGTTGGAAGTTGCTGTGAGCTGTGATGGCATGGCACTCTACCTAGGGCTACAACTTTAGGCTTTGTCTCAAAAAAAAAAAAAAAAAAAGAAAGAAAAGAAAGAGGGAGGAAGGGGTGAAGGATTGGGGGGCCTACTGAGGAAACCTTTGATCTTTGAGTTAATAGATGGCTCTTCTCTCTCCTATAACTTTTCTATAACATAGGACCTCAGACTGTGCAATTTTATGGCAAATTTAGAAAATTAATGACAAATATGTAGAAAAATTTTCTAATAGCTGAGTTTACTAAATTCATTTGAAGATTCTTTAGGTTGTTCAACTTTTTTTTCTTTCTGATGTCAAAATGTCTTTGTATAGTATGATAGTAATAGCAAGCAGCTATGTTTAAATATCTTTTCTTGGCAAAACTGCAAATTGGCAGTTTTCCAAATATCATCCCCATTTGAAAAAAAAAAACAATTTTCGTAGTTATAAAATTCAAAAGGTAGGAAACCATACCATATACTATCTCCCTCAAATGGATCCCTTGAAACACGAATTTTACAGAAGGATTGAATCTGTGGCTAAATGCACAAAAATTCATAGAAAAGGTAACATAAAGATTATTAGAATAGACTTGGCTCCTGTGACTCAAGCAGCTAAGGTGCCAGCCACATACACCAGACCTAGCAGCTTCAAATCCAGCCCAGGCCTGCCAAACAATGACAGCTACAACCAAAAAATGGCAAGGCATTGTGGCGGGCACCTGTAGTCCCAGTTACTTGGGAGGCTGAGGCAAGAGTTTGAGGTTGCTGTGAGCTGTGAAGCCACAGCACTGTACCCAGGGTGACAGCTTGAGGCTCTGTCTCAAAAAAAAAAAAAAAAAAAAAAAGATTATTAGAATACATCTCTCTAAAGGTTAGCTTTTGCAAAGACATCACAAGAATACTCCAGGCCAATATCTCTTATGATTAAAGATATAAAAATTCTTTGAAAAATTAGCAAACCAAGTCCCACAACTTATAAAAATATTATGCACCATGACAAAGTGGGATATATCCCAGCTATGTCAAGTTTATTTAATATCTGAAAATCAGTTTATGTAATGTGCCATATTAATAGAATAAATGATCTATAACCAACATGATCATCTCAACAGAGGCAAAACATCTCTCAAAATTCAGCACCCCTTCATGATTTGAAAAAACCCTCAATAAAGTTGGAATACAGGCTCGGCGCCTGTGGCTCAAGCGGCTAAGGCACCAGCCACGTACACCTAAGGTGGCGGGTTCGAATCCCCAGCCCGGGCCCGCCAAATAACAATGATGGCTGCAACCAAAAAATGGCCAGGCGTTGTGGCGGGCGCCTGTAGTCCCAGCTACTTGGGAGGCGGAGGCAGGAGAGTCGCTTGAGCCCAGGAGTTGGAGGTTGCTGTGAGCTGTGATGCCATGGCACTCTACCCAGGGGGACAGCTTGAGGCTCTGTCTCAAAAATAAAAAAAGTTGGAATACAGGAAAACTCAATCTGATAAAGAGCATCTATGAAAAACCACAGCTAACATTCTATCTAGTGGAGAAAGACTGGGTCCTTCCCTCCTAAGATCAGGAACCTACAAAGGGTATCTGCTCTTGCTGTTCTACACAACATTGTGTTGAAAGCCCTGGCCAGAGCAGGTTAGCAAGAAAAAGAAATGAAAATCGTCCAGATTAAAAAGGAAGAAATGAAACTGTCCTTCTCAGGTGATTTAATCTGTATGTTGAAAATCCTAAAAAATCCACCCAAAAAATCATTAGAACTAACAAATGAATTCATCACAATTGCAGTATACAAAACTGATAAACAAAAATCAATTGTATATTTATACATTACCAATGAAAAAATATGAAAATGAAATTAAGAAATTTTTATTTCACTTACAGTAACATCAAAAAAATACAATCGGAATAATTTAACAAAAGAGTACAAAACTTATACTCTGAAAATTACTAAAGTTGTTGAAGAAATTAAGGACCTAAATAAATGGAAAGACATCCATGTTTGTTAATCTGAATACTTAGTATTAAGAGGTAGTACTTTGCAAACTGATTGCAAATCTAGAACAGTGTCTATCACAATCCCAAGTAGCTTTTTTGTAGAAATTGACACCTTGATCCTAAAATCATATGGAAATATGAGGAGCCCAGAATAACCAAACAACCTAAAAAGAACAGTTTAAAACCCCACTTCCTGATGTCAAAAGTTATGACAAAGCTACAAGTAATCAAGAGAGTGTGGTACTAGTGTAGTGTAAGGGAAGACATACACGTCAGGGGAATAGGATGGAGAGCCCAGGGATAACCCCTCACTTACAGACCATTAATTTTCAACAAGGGTAATAGGACAGTTCAGTGGAAAAGATGGTGCTAAGACAGCTGGACATCCACATGTAGAAGAATGAAGCTGAACCCACTACCATGCATACTGTACAAACATTAAGATGGATCAAAGCTAATACTTATAAAACTCTCAGAAGAAAACATGGGTGTAAATCACTGTGTAACCAAACTAGCTAGTGGTTTCTTAATGTATGATATTAAAAGAACAAGCAACAAAAAACAGATCAGTTGAACTTCATCAAAATTAAACTTTTATCCTTTAAAGGATGCTATCAGAAAGTGAAAAGATAGCCCACAGAATGGAAGAAAATATTTTCAAATCGTAATCTGATAAGGAACTTGTATCTAGAATATATAAAGAACTCTTACAGCTTTGTAATAAAAAGACCGCCCTGTTAAAAATGGACAGAGGACTTTGTCTTAGTCTGTTTTGTGTTGTTGTAAAAGAACACCACAAATTTGTGATTTATCAAGAAATTTCTTTCTCAAAGTTCTGAGGCTGGAAAGGTTGAGGGCCCTGGATCCAGCCAAGGACTTCTTGCTGCATCATCCTGTGGCTGAAGGCGAGAGGAGGTATTGAGCCAGGTAGCAAACTCAATCTTGTCAGAACTCCCATTCCCAAGATAACAGCATTAGTCCATTGGGCGTGGGGGGCAGAGCCCTCATGACCTAATCACTTCTTAAAAGTCCCACCTTTCAACTGTTGCATTCAAACCATAGCAGACTTGAACAGACATTTCTCCAATGAGTATATACAAATGGCCAGTCAGCCACGAAAAGATGAATAGCTAAGAAGTAAAAACATCCCAAGTGTTCTTCAAACTGATAAATGGGGAAACAGACTTTGATAAAGCTATACGGTGGGCTGTTATACAGAAATATCAAAGTGCTGACACATGCTACAACATAGATGACCCTTAAAAACGTTTTGCTAGGTGAAAGAAGTCAGTCACAAAAGACCACATGTTGTATGATTCCAGGTATGTCAAGCCTCCAGAGTAGGCAAGAAGGGTGAAGGAATTGAGAAGGGCTGGGGAATCGGAAGGGACACCTGAAGGGTACAGTTTGTTCTGAGGGTGATGGAAAATGTCCTAAGGTTGATTGTGGAATTGTTGTACAACTCTAAACATACCACAAACAAGTGAATTGTACACTGTGAGTTCTGTCGGAGTGAAGCTGTTATGTAGTACCAGATGGGATTTAGCCTTGTCTGTTTTAAAGTCGCTCTCCTCTCCGTCCTAGAGCTGAGCTTGTCTGCTGGGTACCTGCAGCTGGAGCGCAAAAGGAGAGATTTCACCTCTTCTGGGAGTCGGAAGCTCTACTTTGACACCCATGCCTTAGTGTGCCTACTTGAAGAAAATGGTAATCCTCTCTCTCTGGTCACTCGGGACCTTAGAAAACTCTATAAACTATAACTCCTCTTATGGTTTTATTTGATTTCTCATATTTCTCTTTGACTTATAAGGCACTCTTTGGATCAGTCTCCATTTTTTTGTGTTCTCATTTTTTGCTTAAGGATATTTTTGCTTATTAATGCAATGGAGACTTATCCTATACACTTTGTGCAAGTGAAGTTTTTTTTTTTTTTGTACATATAACATCACCGTGGAAGTATAGTGTGATAGGTAAAAATTAAGATAGAAGTCGGCAGAACTGAGGGATGATTTCTATAATAACTGTCTCTGAAGCACAGAAGTGACAAGTTTTAGTACTGTGCGTTTTACTGCCTTTTTTTAAGTCTTGTGAAATTAAAATGTTACTGAGTATTAGTTCTTGATAATTTCAACTTGCTGTGTTCTTTCCTTTTTAATCATGCTAACATTCTCCTGTCAGGGTTCACTGTAGACCCCAACCTGGGTTGGGAGTCAAGAGGGGAGACCAGCTGGGGGAAATAAGAAGACTCTACACCAACTTAATGCATAAACTCTGGAAGCCTGGAGAGAGGCTTCTCAGAAACCTTTTATTAATCTCTAACACAAAGCATTAGATGCAAAATGCAAAGGTGCTAAAATTCTAAAATAGGATTAGAAGAATCCCAAGCCCCCAGGAAGACTGGGTAAAGAGGAAAAGTCTGGGTAATCCGGAACATAGGGTCGCCAGTTGTCAACAATGGCTGATAATGTATTTAGAAAGGGGGAGGGGGAAACAAGTATGGTCTCTGCAAGGCAGGCAAGCCAGATTCGCTAATCTAGAGTTCAAAGGGCCCAGCCAGCCTGCCTGCTGATTCTCCACCCACAGATGGTCTTAGCGACTTTCCCCTTTCTGAGGTGCCTCTGGGCTCCTTTCATTTTGGGTGGTCTTGACGAGCCCCCAGGGATGGCGCGTATGGGCACTTTGCCCTGGACTGAGGCGAGGCATCCTGCAGAGATCAGTCTGTCTGCCTCTCACATTCTCCCTTACTGCTGTGGAGTTTATGTAAAGATTGCTCTGGTGTATGTGGCATTCATTTGAAGTGCATTTACCATGTAGGGAATATTCTCATACTTAATCATATTTAGACACATACACCAGTTATAATTCTCTATACTGTGATACACAGATTCTCAAAATCAGAATCTCAAACTAGCTTGGATGATGCCTATGAAATAAACGTATGCGTGTTTTTACTTCCATTGTGTATTTGTTGGTCCAGTTGTCCCTGTTCTATCAGGAAAGCTACCCTCTGTAGATGTACCTTCGTGCCTAGGACAGTGGGGGAGTGAATGAGTGCGTTTGTGGGGGAGTCAGCAGCTCTGGGTTCCAGCCTTCCTCTGCCAACCTCTAGGCGCATAGCTTAGGAAACCCTTTCCCTTCTCAGTTTCTGTTTGCTCATCTGTAACATGGGTATAATCAGAATTCCGGAGATATCTTTGAATATTAAATGAAAATGTGCATGAGTGCATGTTTGAAAAAATGTCATAGGCTATATAATAATTTTCACAGCTTTTTTTGTCAAACCTGAAACATTAGGCCTTTCTCACAAAAACTTCTTTCCGTTCAGAGTTCAAAAGAGCAAAGTAGAAGTGAGGTTGAGGGCGTGTAAAATTACCTTGATAAGGAGAAGTCTTCCTACTTTTTCTTGATTTTAGACCTTGATGGATGATTTCATCTTTCTTGGCCACACGAGAGTATACTGTGGGGAGGGGCTGCTCAGCCACCATGGACAGTGATCAGTGGCAGAGATCGTGGCTCAGCATGAGGCCAGGAAGGACCATTCTACACTTTCTTTATCCAGAGCCCTGTCTCCTGATCAACAGAACTTCCTACATCTCTGTCATTTCACTAACCCTGGTTGTATCCAGTTCTTTCATTTATGTAAAAAATAATTTGTATCTCATAACTCTGTAGGGTTTCAGGCTTCACTTCTACTTTTTCTTACTCCTTTCTCCTTTCAAAGGTGGTTATAATTACATGACTCTGCAGTTTATTTTATCATAATTTCTCTTTCAGTTTCTGTTTGTCATCTTATAATTGCTAAACCTAATTTTGTTTACCCTTTAGCTCTTTTTTTTTGTGTGAGACAGAATATTACTCTTTTGCCCTAGGTAGAGTTCTATGATGTCATTGCTCACAGCAACCTCAAACTCCTAGGCCCAAGCAATTGTTTTGCCTCAGCCTCCCAAGTAGCTGGAACTACAGGCACCCAGCACAACACCTAGCCTTTTTTTTTTTTTTTTTTTTTAAAGACCGGCCTCTTGTTCAAGTTGGTCTCAAACTCCTGAGATGAAGCCTTCCACCTGCCTCGGCCTCCCAGAGTGCTAGGTAGGATTAGAGGCCGGCCTACCATCAACTATTCTTAATAAAGTTTTAAAATTTGCAAAAGATGTACATTTTCAAAAAATTAGGAGGATAGAAAAGAAAAAAAAAATTCAGAACTCCAGAGCTAAACAATGTTAACATTTTGGTGGGCGGTTCTTTTGGGTGTTTTCTTTTTCTAGATGGGGGCATGATACTTATGTTGAAAAATTAAAGGATTTCTGACTGTAGTTACTGCTATTGAATTGTACAGTGAAAAATGGTTACGATAGTAAATTTTATGTGTATCTTACATTCAGAAACAAAATTAAACTGATAGATTCGAAAAATTAAAGAATTGTTAAGTGATGGGAGTAGGTCTTTGGAAGTTATTTTCTTTTCCTTTAAATATGTATTTTTTGATTAATTATAGTCCCATGCTTCATCTCATCTAAGCAAATGGTATTAATTACTGTTATTTTTTAAAAAACACTATTAAGATGAATTTCTTATGTGAAATAGGAGTTACGTCCTAAGTTGTTAAAAACAGCAACGTTGCTGAGTTGAGCCTCTATAATTTAAGTCACCATCCTTTATTGAGTATCAAAGTTTATGTTTTTTCCAGTTTTCCCCCCACCCCACATACTGAAGAGAGTTGTGGAGGAAAGATGAAAGAACTTTGCTCTTGTCTTTTAATATTAACTAAGTCAACTAACCATCTATTTATACAGTCAAGGAGTTGACCAATTCATGCTGGATATAAAACAATTGAGCCTCTCCTATTTGAGTAAATTATTTTCTAACATTTTAAGATTAAAGAAATAATACCCTCCATAGAAAATTCATACAACAAAGAGAACTGTAAAGAAGAAAATAAAAGTGACTGTGAGTCTTTGTTAAATCACAGACACGTTAATTGCATCTGCAGTCTTCTAAGCATGTTTGGTTTTGTTTTTGTGCCTGCTCAGGGTTTACTACTCAGCAAGCAGAAATCATTGTATCTGCATTGGTCAAGATCATAGAGGCCAACATGGATATCGTCTACAAAGACATGGTCACCAAGATGCAGCAGGTTAGCTTTGGTGGTTTAGCAAATTAAGAAACCTGAATGTGGGGGCCTGTTTGTGGTAATGCATTAATGTCATTTTTAGACAATATTTGGTTGAGATATAAACAGTAATTTTATATAGTTGATTTTAGAGGCAAATGTTACTTACTGAAAGCTGTATAGTCAACTCTTGTTGAATCTTTATACTTAAAAGCTCCCTGTGCTTAAAGATAGACAATTCCAGGTAAACATCTGATAATAAACGGAGCTGTGGCCGGAATTACAGCATCAGGTTCTGGAGTCCTCAGACTCCTGCCCTTTTAACTGTGGTTCACTTGGTGACAACACCAGATGTTTGTTTTTATTCTTCTCTTTTTTCTCAGTTAGGACTGGAGGATGACTTACTGAACCTTCCCACTCCTCTACATTCCTCTGGTTTCTCACTGGGATGATAGAAGGTAGAGATGATAAGAGGTGGGCTTCCTGGGATAGACTAGATTATATGCTTTGTTTTTCCTTTCCTAGGAGATCACTCTTCAGCAAGTAATGTCTCAGATTGCTAATGTGAAAAAAGATATGATTATTTTGGAGAAGAGTGAATTTTCAGCCCTCAGAGCAGAAAATGAGGTAAAATTAAGAACCACTCACACTTAAAAGTTTGTTGTGTTGCACCATGGAGATATAATACACAGACACAAAGAGTTTACCTAAGTGTGTATCTCAGTGCAGTTTCGTGGAGTGTGCGAGCCCGGCCATCTCAGGAAGTAGAAGACTACCAGTGTCCTGGAACCCTGTAGTTGCCTCCCACAGAGGAAAGCCTGTGTCAGCTGAGAGCACCATTGTCTGTTTTTGCCTATTCTAGAACTTATTTTGCTGGAATCATGCAATGTGTCTTGTAGCAATAGATGGGTTTTTTTCATTGCCTATATAGTATTCTATGAATAACCCACATCATTCTGTTGTGTTATATATTAGGATTATTTCCAGTTTTTGGTTTTTATGAACTAGTGCTGCAAAATACTAATTTCATTCTTTAAGTGAGACGTATGGGATCAGTATTTAAATAAGGATGCTTCATGTTTGCACTTCCTTTTATTTTCAGTCCTGTTCAAAGTCCCATAAGGGAAGGCCATTTATTGCCTGTTCATCTTAGCCTCCTAAGAAACCTAGCAAAATGATAAGCTTTGCAACTGTTTAATTTGTGCTTAGTCAGTTATTTGAGAGCAAAATTATTTAATAGAAAACTCAGAGGAAGTAGTCAAAAAAGCAGGGTCTCTGGCTCGGTGCCTGTAGCTCAGCAGCTAAAGCGCCAGCTCCATAGACCAGGGCTGGGGGGTTTGAACCAGGCCCAGGCCTGCTAAACAACAATGATAACTGGGCACCTATAGTCCCAGCACCTATAGTCCCAGCTACTTAGGAGTCTGAGGCAAGAGAATTGCATAAGCCCAAGAGTTTGAGGTTGCTGTGAGCTGTGACACGAGGGCACTCTACTGAGGGTGGCAAAGTGAGACTCTGTCTCAAAAAAAAAAAAAAAAAAAAAGAAGCAGGGTCCCTGAAGGCCAGATGTGTGTGTTAAAAACAATTAATTGTGTTACTAATTGTATGTAACCTTCAGGATGAACTAAAACTGATTTCACAATACACACATGTATTATGATACCACTATTCAATTAATACTGTGTTCTGAATGTGAGGTCACGTTGTATTGAATGAGGAAAGAACTTGAATTTGTACATAAATACATGTTGTAATGGCTAGGCGCCTGTAGCTCAACCGGCTAAGGCGCCAGCCACGTACACCTAAGGTGGCGGGTTCGAATCCCCAGCCAGGACCCACCAAACAACAATGACAGCTGCAACCAAAAAAAATAGCCGGGCGTTGTGGCGGGCACCTGTGGTCCCAGCTACCTGGGAGGCAGAGGCAAGAGACTCGCTTGAGCCCAGGAGTTGGAGGTTGCTGTGAGCTGTAATGCCATGGCACTCTACCCAGGGGGACAGCTTGAGGCTCTGTCTCAAAAAAAAAAAAAAAAAA